>VWYH01008312.1:812323-918522 GCA_013399365.1 Pampusana beccarii
GTTTTTGTTTTTTTTTTTTTTTTTTTTTTTTTTTTTTTTTTTTTTTTTTTTTTTTTTTTTTTTTTTTTTTCCTCTGCAGGACTAGAGTGAAATTGGAAAGCCTAGAAGATGCTTATATTTTAAGAGGAAATGATGACTCTCTCTCTGATAAGCACGGATGCCCAGCCTATGTGAGTCCAGAGATCTTGAACACAAATGGCAGCTACTCTGGCAAAGCAGCGGACGTATGGAGTCTAGGTGTCATGCTTTATACCATGCTAGTTGGACGCTATCCTTTCCATGACATTGAGCCTAGTTCCCTCTTCAGCAAGATCCGTCGTGGGCAGTTTAACATTCCAGAAACTCTATCCCCCAAGGCAAAATGCCTCATACGTAGCATACTGCGTCGGGAGCCATCAGAAAGGCTGACTTCACAGGAAATTCTGGACCATCCCTGGTTTTCTACAGATTTTAATGTATCAAATTCAGGATATGGTGCTAAGGAAGTATCAGATCAGCTGGTGCCTGATGTCAACATGGAAGAAGACTTGGACCCATTCTTTAACTGAGCACAAAGACTGGTGTTCAGAAGGTACACAACCTGGAGATGGACACATGAAGGAGCCCTTCCTGACCGTGTTAAGTCACATCCTGCATCAGCCTAGCTTGGTAGCAAAAGACACTCAGAGGTCCTCAGATTGAGAAGGAACCTCCACAAGGAGCTAATATAACAAATGTAGCATGGGGACAGATTGGGGGGGCGGGGGGAGCTTGCTATCAGGTTAGATTGATTTGGAGGAGAAAAGGCAGCATGGAGCAATTGTAGCTTCTCACCTTTTTGGAGCCAAGGAGGCTGCACATGCCAATTCTGGTGCAGCTGTATCACTCCTGTTTCTGTTCCATTAAAAATAGTGGTAACTCATGACAAATACAAACTTTTTTGCCTCGGCTCACATCTTGGCATCGCACTGTTAGATATTAAACTTCAGCCATTATTCAGGGAAAGTACAATTGGCTAAAATTTTTTTAAATCAGATTTCTAATAATCAATGGGATTAATTTAAGAAAAAATTAGGTGCACAAAGACTGACATGAAAAGTGGGTGCTAAAAACAAACAAAATTTCGGTTCATGTCTCTTGATAGCTATTTTCAACTCATTTCTTCTAAATAAACTACTTAATATTCTTGTCAGGAAATGACATTTTAATGCTTTGTTCCCTTAAGGGGAAGTAACTGTCATTTAACAAGCTGTTCTGTTTTGTGTCAAATGGTTTGTTGCAGGAAGCTATTATAACTCGAACTTCCAGATGCATTACTGCTATAATGGGGAAAAAAATAAAACTATATAATTTTTTTAAAAGATATGAGATACTGGCTTCCATATCTGCCATGCTGCACGTATATGACTAGAGAGGGCAGAACGCCCTTAGTCGTGTCTTTATCTGAGAACCGATCTCTTCTTTAACTGACTGGCCCATGTGTAAATAGAGGGCTCTTTATTACTGAAGAAGAGTATTGTGTTGTTTGTTTTTTGTTTTTTGTTTTTTTTTTCTTTGAATTCCCCTCGACTTGGGAAAAGAATTGTTTGGGTTTGATTTTTGTTTATGTCCAGAATAAGAAATAAGAGGGTATTAATAAGCTGAACATTTATATTACAGATATTCCTCTTGAAACATACACAGTAATATGCACCTTTTGTATTGTCAAGACTTATTCTATTTATTGAAGAAAATGTCACAGTAGTGATGTATTAAGCCAGTACTTCAATTACGGGTTGACTTGGGATGACATGTTACATGCTGTAGTTAACACACTTCTTTTCTGTTCAGGTATTTCTGTCCCTAAATAACTTTTTATTTAGCTTTTTTTTTTTCTAGATAGCTTTATTTGATTTAGACTGGCAAATGTTTTTATTACTGCTTTTATATTGCTGTATGATATTGAAATCTCTTGGCATAAATATTTGTGTTTCCAGTACCTCAGTTGTTCTGATATTACTGCCTGTATATGTTTTGTGAAGTGGTCATGTTTTTTGGGTAGGTACATGTGGACTCTGTAGTATGTAAATGTTACTTGAATTTGTGCTTAATTATAGTATGTGGCATGTGCGTACAGCTACTTGGCATTTGACGTATGGATGCTATTTGCCTGCCTTGCAGGAAAGTTATGGTCCCACTCTCAAGAGGATGTTTCACAGTTCTTTATCAAGAGACAAAGCTAGCTGCAGCTGACCTGCCTTGGTTCTATTTTGGTAACTAAGAATATAAAGGAGTAATGTTTTTACACTCTGAAGATGGTGCTGTGTCAAGAAGGACCTTTTTTTTTTTTATTTTATGAGTACCTTATAGGAGGAAAGATTGGTGATGTGCATGGTGGGGTTTTACTGCCTCTGGTGCTTTGTCATGTATTTGGTTTAATGTTTTTGTCCTAATCTCTTCAATAAATAAAATTGTGCATATTTAACTAAACTTCAGTGGTGAACGATATTCTTACTGTGTCTGAAGTGCTGCAGGAGTTTGCTCTGTTAGGATCATTTAGCTGGGATTTTTTGTGCTGCTAATAAGCTCTTGCCAGACCTGTGAGCTGAGAAAGCTTAGCACTTATATTTACAAGGTAACACTGTAAGCCTTTTCATCAAAAATTTTACCGTTGGCTATGAATGAAACTGGCTTTGTTTATTTTCTTTTGGCTTGTCCCTACCGCTTAACAAGTCCATTTGCCCTTTTCAAGTAGGGTACTGAAAAGCAGTAAGAACTGTGTCTTTTGGTGGTGAGAGGTTCTTTTGCTGATGAAGAGAGATACCAAAATGGACCAAGCTGGCACATGTGCTTTTACAAAGTCTTAGAGAAATGGGCGGGAAATGGGCATCTTGCACTTGCCCCTCAATTCAAAAAAAGATGGGTCTGAAATAGTACCTCTTAGTTTACTGTCTTTTATTTAAGGCTGGATTCTGTTTCTGTCATTCATCTTCGATAATGAAATACCTGCATGTAGTGAGCTCACATAGGTGCCACATGTAATAAGGTGCTTTGTGAACATGAGGCCGGGTAGATGAATCCTGGTCTACTAAGAAAAGACCGTTTGTTTGGGCCTTCATTTTGAACCAGGATGCAATCTGTTTTCAGCAGGTCTGTGGTTTCAAAGAGCTGTAGGTAGCCAGTGATCACCGCTAAAGAAACACTCCCCTGTCCTGAACCCCTCCACTTCAAAATAAGAGTATTGCACCTAAACTGCTAGCACAGGGATTGCTGTCAGGCCGGCTAACTGTAATGATTTCATCCTAGGAAATTCCTGGCATGTGTCGAATATTTCAGTTGGTAGGTTGAGAATTAAAATTGTTGATTATAGCACCAACCAGAAATGTTATTAGCATGTAGAAACACTTGAAGATCAGTTTTTAAATGATCTGTATGCCTGCAGCCAGAGTTTAAATTACTTGAAACTCTTTCAAATCAAACTCCCACAGTAAATGTGCTTTATAGAAAAAAACAGATTGTAATCACTCACGGAGAGAAGGGGATGAGGGAGCACTGAGGGTTTCCCTCTCCCCCACTAAAACTTATGTGAACGGCTTCTGTTCTGTTTGGGTGGAAGTAGTTAGACCTTATTTTACAGCAACCTGCATGCTTGCTTTTTCACTGCCAGTAATTGTATGAAAAATGCAGCTGACTAATGATTGCTCATTTGCAGTGAATTTTTTATTTGAGGCAAAAGCTTTCTTGGTGTAACTGTGGAGGAATCCTTTGGCAGCTGTAGTCAGCTTTATAAAATGCTGAAGGGGGTTCCTTGTTTTTGGAGCTTTCTTCTCCCTAAAGTGAAACCTGGGAGAGGGATTTGTGATTCAAACAGCTGACTCCTGCCCTTGCTTTATACCTCCTTTATGGGCACTGTTAGCAGAGTATAGGACTGTATGCTGCAGAAATGCCTCCACAGCTTTCTCACCACTGCTTGGCCCTTGATTTGGGTAGCGACTGCAGTGGGATGCAGGATTTTGCTGAGCAGAGATGGATAGATGGGCTCAGCTGCCTCCTGGTCCTGGGGAAAGGCATGATCTCAGAACTGTGCAGAGGGAAAAGCCATGTCTACAAACAAAAACATTTAACAGAACACAAAGCTATGACAGACTTTGGGAGCACAACCCCCCAGCCCCTCTGTCTCCTCTACCCCACCCAATTAAAAATAAATAAAATTATTTTGCTATCTACTGCAGCGTTTATTTTGTCAATGTAGCACTGTGTGTGGTTTCAAGCTACAGGCTTTTCTTCAGGAGTGCACAAACAAGGGACAATTATTCCTTTGGCACCATGATGTCATATAAATTGATCCCTTAGCCTTATTGAGGTGTGCGTTCATTACGGGGATAAACAAGTCAATTAAAAATGTATTCTCTTAGACGAAACAACCTTGGTAAACCTGTGTTTCTGGGAAAAAAAAAAAAAAAAACGCAAGCCCAACACAGCCCCCAAAACCCCAAACCACACTTTCCTGGCAGTCAGAGAGGAAGGGTATGAAATGTGATGCCAAGGAAAAATTATTGGGAAGGGGAAAAAATAATGCTCCTCATCCTGAAATGATTATGTTGAAATTTGGAAATGTATGAGTGAGCTCTGTGACTAATATCATAATGAATACCAAAAGAATTAGTAATGATCAGTTCTTTATTCTTGAAGTTTTGTCTAAAGTTTCTGTGAAAAACTTAATAATTTAATAAGTGACAGTATAGCTAACAACTTAACTAGCTTGTAACTTTCCTATTCTTTCAGTAGAAGCAAATGTTGAAAATTGGTAACATGGTGAGACAAATTGAAATCAAAGTGTAAGTAAAGCAGGGTATAAGTGACCTGTAATGTGGTGTAATTCCACTGGAACATGATAAACTACTGAGGAAAATTTCTTTCAAAAAAAAAAGAAAAAAAAACTTAGACCAGTTCTGGCACTGTTTTTTGCTTTTCAGAATGTCCTTGATAGTTACATTCTCAGTACCAGTTTCCATGCTTCCATTTCTGCTTTTTTGATTTCTGAGTTAAGTCATTTCAGGTTATTTACTTGAAATTTTGCTCCTCTTGAGATACCTCCCCAGAGGCCTCTATACAAGTTTGAAACTCTAGGCCGTATTTGGCTTGGAAAGTTTAACTATATTGGTGAGCGTATGTAAATATGAGGAAAAATGTATTTACAGAGATGGTAGTGTAAATCCTGATATATTCATTTGATATTATTTATGTTGATGTAAATCAGCGGAATTATTTCTTAAGGGCCTAAATGAAACTGACTTGTGTGCCAAGAGTTGTCATTTATACTAGTTATTATTCAATTTAAATCTGTTTTGACTCCTCAAGAAAAACGGCTCAGCACAGGAGTGGATCACATTGTTCTGGTTCTCCTGCCTCCTTCACACAACTTCCATAGCCTGCAGGGGAAAAATAAAATAATCTTGGTGTGGCAGTTTGTGGAAGGTAATAGGTTAGCTGCTGCATTTATTTCTGCTCAAGAGATTAAACTGTAGTTGCAAAGCTGGTGCTGACATCATTCCAAGCACACAAAAAGCTGACGTCAGTTATACAGTATATTGCAAGGTGTTTATCTTCATCTGATTAGGTTAGCAAAACGCATACTGCAGAGCCAGCACACAAAAAAGGAAACGGTGTGTTTGTGCTTCCCATCCACCCTCTGACACCGGACTCAGTCCTGGAAAGACTAAAACACTTTGTACTTGATAAGGCCCCTGTTAAAATCTGTGGAGCTTGACTTTTTGCCATATTAATCTCAGAATGTCCGTGTTAAACACACAGTGTTTGAGGTGGGCGTTGTGCAGCCCCTCCTTGCAGGGGAGTCCAGACCTGAACTTCTGTTCCTCCACAAAGCCAACCAAAGTGAGAAGGTACATCGTCACACAGCAGTGCAAATACTGATCTTCTGTGCGCTCATCTAAGTGTGTTTAAACAGCCAGCAAGGAAGGCAGGAAAGCTGCTGCTGCCCTTGCCTGCTGCCCTTGCCTGCAGTCCCTGCCTGCTGGCTGCAGTGTGCAGGCAGCACCCGGAGCTGCTGTGGGAGTCCGAGTTACGCTGTGTCCGCTTTCCCCCTCTGCGGGAGTGTGCTGGAGATGTGGAGGGCAACAACAGAAAACAGATACCTTCTTCCTCCCTGTAGTAGCCTCAAAACAGACATTTCCAGCTGTAACTGTAAATACCTGCGCTAAGAGGACACCTGGGAAGAGCGTGCTTTGTGGGTCAAGCCAAGTTCTTCAAGGTATGGGGCAGAGCTGGACAGGTTCTGATTCCTGCTTGTACCGAGACTGGACTCAACAACCCCCATGTGTTGTGCAATACAAAGATGTCATTAAGTATACACTTATGTTCTATGCTTATCCTTAAAAGGACAATTTCAGTGCTTTCTCTGAGTACCTGGCTTGGATATTTGCGTGTGCTTCCACAAAAGGAGTTTCATTGCTCCATAAGCACAACTGGTCCAAACCAGTGACCTCTCAGCTGATGCAATCATTCTTAGTTTCAGTCTTCTTTATTTTTCTTCCAAGTTAGTTAATTCATTGTTTCTCTCATAACAATTTATGGTTAAAATTTGGTCTAATTCAGTCACTGGAAATAAGGATAAAATGTAAGCATGCATTTTATTCAGAATTAGAATATCATGGGTTGAAAAAGAAGTTCTATTTCATAGAGTTTAATTTTAAAATTTCAATGTCATCCTGCCAGAAGAGTGGAGTTCACGCTTACTGGTCACAAACAGAAATTTTATGACTTCATATTTTGTTGTATTCTACTCCCTCCTATGTGTCATCACCATAACTGTAGAATATTTGTAATTTCTAAGTGTTTGTAATTGCTAATTAAGAGTGTTAGTTTTCACATTAGCAAGAAATGTGCCTGGTCTTTGTTGAACAGCCTTTAGAGCAGCTGTAAGATGGAGTGTTTCTGTGGGTAAAAATTGCAGCTCTTTAGATACTGAGTTTCTGACAGGGTTGCAGCTGCATTAGGGTAAAAAGATTCTACTACATAGAAACTTTTTATTAGAATAAACCTTGCTTCAAAAATTACGTAACATGCCTACTCTACTTGGTAGCTCAAATCACGACCAATCAAATCAACATGCTCAAGATGAGTGAGTACATGCATATTTTACCAGTTGTTACTTTTTACAAACTCTGTAATTCAGTCAAAGGAAAATATCTTGGAAGAGCAATAGCATGATTGCAACAGAGACTTTATGGCAGAGAAAGAAAAAACATTTTTTTTTTTTCCAACATGATGAGAAATGTCGACAAATCCATTTTCTACTGTGTAGAATATCGAGTCTTTCCTCTTTCTGAGGCGCTGCTAACATGAATAACCAGTGATCTCATGTAACCTCAGGACAGCAGTGAGATTTGTCAGAAACTTAGCAATGTGCTGTCTTTAATTTAAAAAAGGAACATCAGGCAGCATGGAATGCATGATTCAGAGAAATTCACTGACATTTTGCTATTGACTGCAGCTGATAAAACCAGAGTTGTCAAAATCATCTGATTTTATCCCTACTGATTGATCAGGCCATGAGTATAACCCACGTTTTATTGCAGGATGAAATTTTTCCAAGATAAATTTAGCTGTGTGTAGGAAGCCAGGACAATGTCAAGGTTGCATTTATGTCCTCAGAGTACAGGAGATGCGGGGTGATTGTGCCCTTCCTCTCTTTATTTTTACTTTCCGAGTAGTCTGCCTGCATAGGTAAATGCAAAGAAGATTATGCCCTTTGCCCCTTGTGTAGGAGAAACGATGCTGACCTGTTCCAGAATGGCTCTGCATGTTGACCTGCCAAGGGCTGAGTGGGATTTTGAGTTCTATTTATTTGCTAGTTGAGCAAGGGGAAGCCTGTGCCTTATTTTTTTCATTCAAGTAACTTGGGATTGTACAACTGATTTTGCAAAATGGCTTGGAATCTATTGGTAACATACCCCTGTGATTTAACTAGCATATTGTTCTGCTCCTTCTACGGTTCTCCTTCAACAACATCATCGCTATTTTTGGTAGTTAGCAACACCTAGAGAAATTATGCTTTTAGGTTTCAGATAGTCTTGAGTATAAATAAGTCACAATTATAACAAACATAGTAGATATAGGGTATTTCATGCAAGCAATCATACACTTCCGGTTGTCTGTTTTCCTAAATTGCGGAACAAAGACCAAAATCTCTCAGTCATTGTGTTTAAACAGTTTTATGTTCTGTTCTTCTACTCTGCCAATACACTTTGCTTTTGTTTAGGACAACTGCAATTGTAAGTGACACTTGCTACCTTGGGGTTTGTGCTGCTGGATCACTCAGAGTGTATTCAGAGGCCACCATGGTAAGTACATTGTAAAATAAGGGAGAAATGCATGTTTTATATGCAAAAGCTACTTCTTTCAGAAGCACCAGACTTTTCTAAAGGGTAGAAGGCTTCTTATCTTCTTTCTAATTGCACATGGGATTAAAAGGCTCTGAATATTGCTGCTCCCATCCGTAAGTCATGTTTCTATTATTGTAGCTGTTGGATGACAATTGTTCAGTGAAGTGGAAAAAAAGTATCTAGATAAACCACATATTCTAGTATTTCTTCACAACTTCTTGATATCATTAATTTACCCTGAGTTCCAGTTAGCTGAATCGATAGCAGATATAGTCCCTGGAGACGTAGGAAAAACCTTCTTTCGGTAGGTTAGTAGACAGGCTGTAGGGTTCTTTGTCTGGGGTAGAGTCATTGTGCTTTTGCTGTAGAACTAGACAGAAGACTGTGATATTTAGGGTAATTTTAAAGCTTGTTCCAAGATTGTTTTCATAACAAAAGTTTTCCCTGTCAGAGCACAGCAGGAGAGGCTGACTACACTTCTGGAGTCAGTCTAGACAAGCCCAAGCTTTGTTCTGCCTCTCATCTCTTAAATCAAGTTCCTCACAGAGGGGCAGAGAAACCCACTGCCAGCTCTACATGTACCGGGAGGACAAGGACAAGATTCAGGCCATCTAATGCTGGGAGTTACAGCTTACGCAACTGGAATTTAGGGGTAGGATTTATCTGGCTAAATGTTGACAACTATATTTCTCTCCACTGACTATAAAAGGATCTCAGTGTGACTAGCTCAGACATAGATGTCCAATGTTAGATGAGGTTAATCCCCCCTGCTTGCCAGAGCCTTCATTCATTCGCATACACAGAAATGTCTCATTCCTTTTGAGATACACCAGGTATCCAAGACAACTACGCAAGGCTTGCAGATGTGACACAGGAGCTACGGAAGAAGGTCCTCTTCTGAAGAGACAGCTCAAGATGTGGTGGGGTACCCTTGACCATCTCAGATGGCAGTGAGTAGGCACATCTATATGGGCACCCAACTAGAGTGGTCCAGAAGACCTTAGCTAGGGTTCACAGCACTGTGATTCTCTCATTAGCTTGAGAGTTTCCTAGATGTCAACACTTGGGTACTCTTAAAAATGTAAATAAATGTGTAATTTACAAGGGAAAATGCTCTCCTTCCCTTTTCAGAAATGGTCACTGTGAAACAAGCTTGCAAATGTTAGCCCAGAAGGGTTTCAGGCCAAAGAAGGCCTAAGCCTAATGTAATATGTAAGTGCTCAGCCATGGGCACTCGTGGGCTGCTTTGAACCTTTTACATCAAACAATCACCAGACAAAACCCAGAAGTAAACCCAACTGCAGAGACAGAGTAAATCATCATAATAAAAAACAGTAATGATGAATGTTGATATATCAAGATATACTGGGAGACTGAATAAAAGATGAAGAGGAAATGCATTTATTTACTTTTTATAGCATGTCAAATTTTTTTTTTTTGTCTTGCTACACCTCCATGTAGGAAGTGCACCTAGTGAAATGGAAAACTGACATCCACTAAGCAGACAAATTAAACGCTTTAGAAAAACATTTCCCATTTCTTTCCTTTAGCGTCCACCAGAGGATGTGCTCTCTGGCTGCAGAAGCAGCTGGTGTAACTCAAATAGCTCATTAAAGGTGCCTTGCCATGCTTTCTCTTGTGTACACGGCACTTTAACCTGTTTGCTCTTAGACTTTCTCTCCCCACAACTTCCTGCAAAAACAAGTTGCTTTTTGTTTGAGAGAGATCTGCATGTTGTCAGGGAGGAAGATTCAAATCGAGTGCAGCACAATAAACACAGCACTTGCAAATCTCTCCGGTTTTAGGCAGTAGGAAAATGAGTTCCTAGCATTTGCTAATATTAATATTTCTCCAGACAAGTGTGTTCATTAAACAATGTTAATGTTTTTCTTCTCTTAAAAGCCAAGCTATGGTATGAGACAGCCTTGTGTTTAGCAGTTGCTCACTGAGTAAAAATCCTATGGCAACCAATAAATGGAAGCCAAAAAATGTTGCAATATTATTTTAGAGGACTCATCTGCTTATTTTTACAGTTAGCCTTGCATAACCTTCTGCATTTTTGGACTCTGCCTTATGTAGAATATTTCTTAAAGTTTCCATCTATTTCAAATGTACACCGCACCTTAAGAAAACTCACTTATAAATGAGTTACAAATACTTTCCCTTTATGATGTTATTCTGCCCTTCTATAACCTATTTGTATACTGCCCTTACATAATATTTATTCAGTGTTTTAGTTTGAGGATCTAACACTAATTTTTTGGTCTGCAAAGCAAAGATGAAAAGTGTCATGGTGGTAGCTTGAAAGGTGTCCGCTTCCTGGCATGTAAATGTGCAGACACAACAAATGAAAAGTGTAGATCCCTGCTGATGAACAGAGCTGGGTTTGCAGCTTGAGCCATCCCATAACTATCACAAGTGTGTAGGGTTTGGGATGGGTCCTTTTTTTTTTTTAAATTTCAGTGTCATTGTGGAACTACATGTTTGTAAACAATGAAAAGAAGTCTAGTGATAGATTTAAAATATTTTTGTTGCCAGTGTTAGTCCATTTGCTGTCAGTGCAGCTCAAGTGTTTGGTGTATGCCCATCTCTGGCATAACTAAGAGTTATCAGCGGAATATCAAAGACTACATCTGTAAGATTCGTCCTTGATACAGATATGATGTCTGAGCAATGATAGATTCCACTCTTTCTTCCCACAAAACCAGCAACAAAATCCTGGCAATCTGTTCATCTTTAGCCAACGGTATTGTGGTACACAAATTGCTTCAAGACAGCTCTCTACAGATTGGCTGTTTCGTGCCTGATGTTGCAACCCCATCACACATGACGAATTACACATGTAACTGTTGCAAAATTGTAATCTGAATAAATAAAGGCTTGGAACTTTTTGTGCATCTTTCTTCAGCAATCAGGATCTTATATGAAAGTGGGGGTGGTGAGTTTGTGTGCCTGCCTGTGTGCATAATGGTGTGCGTGCACACGCATGAATGAATAATCCTAAACGAGAGAGGGGGTGGGGATAGTACCATTCTGTTTCTCAGACATCCCTGCACCAAGCTGGATAAGAAGCTGAAACAGAAAATAGTGACGTATTCCCCTATTGCTTTAGAGCACCACAGATTATTTCTTCAGCTAGAAGAGCTGGGGAATGGTTTGGCACTGTAGGCTGGAAGTCTGCAAGCTGCTGTGGCTGCTGCTTAACAGGGAGGCTGATGGGAGTCTTCACCTTTTCAGAAAATCCTTACCTGTGCAAATATGCAAGTTTTGCAACTGAAAATTTGTTTTACCTTGTGCATGTATATAACAATAACGGGGAAACCAAACAGTTCAGTCCTTGGATTCCTTAAATGTCTCTGGGTGGGTTTCAGCCCCCTGAACTAATGGATGAATATCTCTGTTCCTGTACAGATCATGGAGACTCAATTATCACAGCCTCCGGAGCCCAGAGAACAATTAATCTCATCCCAAAGTAAACACTGCTATTTGATCAGATGAGTTGCACCTTACGCCCACTGCCCGGGGAACTCTTTTGTTTTCTAAAACAGGAACTAAACCATCTAGCTCAAATGTAGATGGCAACCTTGTAGTCACCAGAAGTCAAGAGAGCTGTACCCTACTTCTATCCTGGCACAAGGTCTAAGAAAATCAATGTAGTCCCTTCGGTTTCCATAGGCCTGAAACAAGAATGTTAAGCATAGGAAATAAAATAATGTGTACAAACAGGTATTTTTGTATATACAGATATGCACTCATGGATAATAAGGTACAGTATTAATGTTCATATGCTAATCCTATTAAAAGGTGTACTTAGACTACAAGTTCTTTGGGACAAGGGCAGGCTTTTTTTTTCTATGTTTGTATATAGCAGCATAATAAAGACTGGATAGGTCTAGCATTGGGGGTCCTGACTGTTGAAGTAAAACTAATATATCAGAATGGTCGAATAGTTCTATGATCAAGTACAATATGTCTTCTCTTATGAGATCGGCAGCCTCCTATTCTTCAGACAAGGCATCTGCTCTGTTATAATTGAATTCTTTGGGTTTTTTTGTATGAAGGGAACAATTTTATATATGAACTTTAGCTGCAACTGACCTAATATTGCAAAAACCCATTTCTCATAGAACCTAAGCAGGTTTTAACCCAGCTTTTGAAAGGAAAGCAAAATATAATAATCTACTTCAGCAACTGTACTCAGAAGATAATCTATTAAGGGTAAATGAAAACAGTGAAATATTTTTTTATGGTCTTGCTCTGAAAAAAGGTCACGTAAAAATCTCATAAACTAAGGTATTGTTTGTCGGTTTAGATGCTCCCAGTATACTTTGGAATATTAGTCGAAGAGAAACCATCCAATATATTTTCTGAAGCCTTTTCAAAGCAAGAGTATTTTTAGTTATATCCAACACTGCATTATATTACAGATTATATTATTATACTTAAGAGCAAGCAATCACCTTCTTCAGATTTATGAGAAAAAAGAAATAGCAGAAGATTTTTGAAAAGTTTAAATTTACTAGTTTGATAAACACATTTTACTCATTTATAAAACCAAACAAGGTGTGACAGTGTCAACAGCAATCCTTCCTGATCCGCTCTGATGCTTTGTGGAGTTCTGCTGGGTTTACTGCTGTTGTTCATTTTATGAAAAACATTTATTTATGCTCAGACCTGACTGGTAGTGGAAATACTGCCAGGAATGAGGCTTCCGTCATGATAGTCATGGTCATGAAGCTCTGGTTGCAAGATGCCTGTGCCACCACCCTAAGGAGCTGCCCATGTCAATTTATCTCCAGTGTTTGGACCCAACTTCAAATGCTCCAGAGCAAGAATTTTCCAAGGGTGTCCTGCAGCCTGCAATGCCCCCGCCTGGGGTCTCAAAGCACCTTATCACCTGGAGCCAGCACTGGCAGACCCAGGTGGGCATCAGTCGGGAGCTGCCACAGGGGTCTCCACTGCTGCACCGTGGCTGCAGGAGCAGTCAGGGTGTGCAGGGGTGTGTGGTCTATGGGAGCCCTGAGAGGTGATGCTGTGGCACAGCTCAGTTTTGCCACACACAGCCACACAAGATTTAGGCAGCTCTATACAAAAAAAAAGTGTTGCAAGGGCAAACTCAGTATCTTTGTAATACGAAGGTATGTGGCCTTCTCATTTATAAACCAGTATGGTGTTTCTTGAAATAGGAAATGCTATGTTAAAGGGATATTGTTGCAGGTTGCCTGAACTTGGCACTTGCTGGAGGTTAATGCAATACACATTCACAGGTCTATTAATTATGATAGATTAATTATAATAAAGCCTCCTTCCTTCTGGGGTTTCTTACACTTCATATTTCTACTTGAACAGCCTTCACAAAGAGGTGGTTGTAAATTAAGGTGGGAAGAATAGAGATTAGTTATTTTTTAAATATATATATATTTTTTTCAAATTAAAAAGTGAAACTAGACAAAGAGGAATGCAGGCACTCTCTTCTCCCCTCTCACAGCTGGATATATTCCACATTCCCTTTTTTTTGTCGTTGCTGCTGTGTCACTTTTCCCCCCTTCCATAGCAATGCACAGTTCTCAGGCAGTGTTCAACACATACAAACATTTCATAGATTCACGCGTGGCATCTTTCCAGCTTGTATTGTGGCGCTCTCTCCTCTTATCTTTTAACAGAAGTTTTGTAGTTTCAGTATTTTCTGTAAGACCTAATCTTCTGGAGTTACTTTTTCTTCCGTGTCTAGTTTAAGCTTTGTATTTATGTCTCTCATAATTGTACAATAAAGTTAAAATGACAGAAATGCATAAAGTATCTTCAAGTGTGTTACTTTTTTAGAAGTCCACAGTATTTAAACAACCTGTGTGTGATCTGGAGGCCTGACTTGTTTGTTATTTTTAGTATTGAAGCTGAACTGAACTGCAAAATCCACAAATGTTGTAAGCACAACTTTCTAATTACTCTGTTGTAACCTTATTTCATTCAACTGTTGAGGCCTTTTTTGAACATTGAAAGGATTGCAGCCTTGGCTGGGTACTTTTCCTGTGAAAAAAATATTAATTTGTTCCACGCCATCACCATTTTTGGCGGTATCTATGTCCAAGACCAACTTTCACTGGTCATTCTAGGTGAGATACAGAAGGACAGAACAGGAGAGCAAAGTTCCCTGTAGTTTCTATAACTCTCAGAAATTATATCTTTTAAGAGCAGTGGCTTTAAAAAGATTTGTGGTTTGGTGGTTTTAATAATATACATTATTGCTTTGCAACTCAGTATTCCTCTGCAAAAAAAAACCCATACAGCAGAAAAAAGAGATAATAAAAACGATGCACGTTATCAGGGAAATTTGAAAAACACTTAAATAGTCAATTCACACCATGAACTTCAGGAGTAATGGTGTTTAACTCCCCAGAACTAGTGATCCTATTTCTGGCCCACTGTTGGGTATAGGTGCCTTATGAATTCCACACCCATGTTTGGAAATAACTGTGCTTGATGTTGAGTTCTATTATCACTTGGGCCATGGCACTGAACAATTAACCACATAATTATTTAATATTTAATTTCACATTGTATTTTATATGGTTATTTATATTTAGAAATAAGATGCAATTATTAAAATATGTTTGATCTACATAAATATTACGTATAATTAATAGCATATGGTATACACTACATATATAAATGTGTATATTTATATATGTGTAGAGTTTTAAATTATTTATGTGTTCATACAAATTTATTCATATAGAAAGGAAACCAGAGTCTGTTTTGTGGTCTCTTCTGTTCAGCTAGGTGAGGAACAAGTTGTCCTCATACTACACAACACAGGGCTGTTTCACCAGTCTGCTCCTTGTAGTTCCTTTCATATAAACAGGGCTAAGAAGAGTCACCAGTGAGAAAGGAGCAGGTTGCAAGTGCCTCATTGCACTTGTTTTCCTTTCGCACTGAGGAGCTTTTGAGGCAGAATGACTCGAGTGACTAATGGTATTAATGCCAACAAGAAAAAAGATTAAAAAATGGATGGAAGTAGTGCAGCAAACTGATAAGAAGAGCTTCAGTGTCCATAGTCATCCAGCATCTTCCTGATCTGAATCTACTAATTTTGCCCTTCCCTTCCCTTCCCTTCCCTTCCCTTCCCCTCCCTTCCCTTCCCTTCCCTTCCCTTCCCTCTCATTTCTACTTCACATTTGATCCCTTTGTGCTTCCTGCTCTCCTGGGAATGGTGCTGTGGCTCCTGAATCATGAATTGAGGAATGCAGTGACCTGAAGAAGCAAATTATTGCTGTAGAAAAGCCACTATTACACAGATTGCCCCCTTTGAAATCCACAGTCTGAAAGGGATATATCCTCCACTTCTACTCCCCGAATGTTTGGAGAGTCACACAGAAACTGAAAACAGAGGGGGATTTTTCGTTTTTGTAATAACCTCAAAACAGTTAAAGCTTCATGTTATAGCACAACTAGTATCCCCAACTCTTAGTACATACCATCAAAATTGAATGTGGCGTAGCAGAATTTCATTTAGATTTTTGTAAGATTTGGCTTTTTGAAATCAGCATAAATTATAATGTCCCAGTCAACAGTTTGTCCAGCAGACGGCAAGTCACTTGATTTTGCTTTAATACGTCTCAATCTGTTAAACAATAAGGCTTTTCTTTGCTGAAGTACAACTGGTGTGCATGCAGTAAGAATAAGCTCATTCTAACAGTTTTGCTGGCTTTTCTGTTCTATATAGCGATAGTTCGTAAATACACTGTATTAAAGCACGGTTGGTAGCAACATTTGAACCAGGCTCATAAAAGAAGAATTAACCCCAGCCACTCAGCCTCAATCTACTAACATCAAAACACATCAGGGAATTTTTGTGCCTTTTTTTTTTAGCTTATTTTTTTACAGTTGTTTTATTTTTGTTTCAAAGACCATCCGAAAGCAGCACTATGAAATGCTGTATGACAGGAAATTCTTATGATATTTTTCTACCTGAGCATGAGCTAGAAAGCTCACAAGAAAGATTGTTTTCGTCTTTCCTGGCCAATATAGTTAAGTACTATTTTCTTCATGTGGTCATCTGAATAGGATTTTGCTAATTACTGATCACCATCAGAAAAAGGATTAAATATGAAGCCATACATATCCAAGATACTTTTCAAGTGAAGGGACAGGTCTGCTGACATTAGCCTTTTGTATCTTGATTTTCCTCATTGTGTTTCTCTTCAAGATACTGCAGACAAGATGCTGTAAGACAACATACACTTTAAAGGAGAAACTATTTTTGGCACAAAACTCCTTCTTAAACTAGCATCAGGATATCCCAGCTATTCCAGATTAAAATCAGGCCAGATTCTCAATTTCTAAGAGTATTCTCCATCGAATTACAATTTTATGTTTTACATATAGTTCTATTGCAATCACAAAAATCAACTTAACATAAACCACAGGTGAATTTTCTGCTTCTTACTCCTAGTTAATTCTAATCAGTTGCATATTTTCTGAGAACTAAAGACTCTTTTGGTTGAATATCATAAGTGAATGAGCCTAATATTTGCCAATATTGAGAAAAACTAAAGCTGAATCTGCCACCTAGATTCCACATTGTTTTTTGAATAGTTCTGTGGTGGAAATCTTGGACATGCTGAAGGGAGGATAAGCCTAGTCATTGACCTGGCTGGGACCAGATTTTCATTTTAGGTGTTCTAAAGGTCCATGTATTACTTTTCTTTCAAATTTATAAATGAAAAGCTGAAGATTTTCAAAAACTTTACTTACCGTTCTTCAGAAGTAATGACCACCTGCTCTCTCAGAATTTGGTTGCTTATTGAGCAAAATGATTGGAATGAGTCTTTTAGGTATTTTTTCAGGAAAAGTGAGGAAAAAAAAGAAGACAGTGATATATTTGTTTTTCTTGTTGTCTTTCCATATGACTGCTGTATCTCATTCACCCTGAATACTGTGGTATGCATATGGATGGGAGTGAGATTCAGTCCTCAATATGCCATTCTCTTCAGTATCAGTGAACACTGGGATGAGATGCTTCATATTCAGCTTCAGTCTTGCTTGCTTTTACAGTCATCCCATGCTCTTAGTTACGCTCATTTGGCAGAAGCTGAATCTCTGCAAACCAGGATCTCAGGTCTGGTGTTTCTGTGCTCTGCATCTGTGTAGTTTTTGTGGTTTTTTTTTTTAGAGGAGAAGAATTGAGGAAAGAGTGGTCCTGTTTTTCCCTCTCATTTCTGAAGGGAAATTAAATAACAACCATGGCTCTACATTATGGTCTTCCTTTCTGCCTTGCTTTAATTTTAGCCATCTTTTGCTGGTTCCTGTTGTACTTAGTTCCTAAACACTCAGCACAATCGATGTTATTGTTCATAAGGAGAATGAGTTGTATAAATGTCAAGTCATCAACAATCTGCTGGCCAATTGCCTGAAGCTTTTTTGTTTTCTTCATGGGACATAACCACAAGTACTTATTCATATGAATGAGTTTTACACACCTAAGTAGACCTATTGACAGTAGTAGTGAATTGAATTAAAAAAAAAAGGTTATGCAAGAATATCTTTTAAGCCTAAGAATGAAGTTCTAGTTGTCATAAATTTTTAGTTGATGGTATAAACTCGCTTGGATCTGGCAACATATACACTCCTATACCATTTTTCTTTTCCAAAAAGGCAGATACAAGAAATCAAGTTCAGAAGTAGAAAATTGTTATGCAAGTAATTTCAAAAGCAAGGAATGCTGTGATTAAGGCAAAGAAAAAGACTCTTGAAATGTTTAGTAGAAAAATAAAAGTGGATCTGTCTCATGCTATTAGGATCTCACTGAGTGTTGATTTCTTTGGAAGAACATACCAGTGTAGAGAAACTGTTATCTTACTTTATACATCAAACCCCAAGCCCAAGACTATGGAAGACAAACATGACAAAGCTGATAATGTTCATATCATCTAAAGATGAGGAAGATAAAAACCAACCAACCAACCAAACTAAACAATGGACAAACAAACAAACCCAAAACAGCAACAACAACAAAACCTAGTAATTAAAGAGCAATGTAATAAAAGACAATATTATGGGGTTTTTTTCGCAGTTGCAGGAATAGGCATTAGTATTAATTTGTCCAATAATACTAAATAAGCCCAATATTAATAAATACATTTACAATATTTTTCAAGCAAACATTCTAGTAGTCTCAAAATAAATCAGACTAAAAAGGGGTGAAACCACTTCAAAATTGCTTAAAGTTGAACTTTTAGGCAATAACTATTTGTTTTTTAGTGCAATAAGTTCACAGCAGGGTCATTATCACTATGAAACGACTGGTATCTGGGGAAATCTCATGTGCTGACTCCTGAATTTAATGTCATGAAGGATCATCTGCCTCTTCCACAGCAGTTATAATGTGGGATGTTTCCCAATCTTCTTTGTTATGTTTCATTTCTCTTCAGTAAAACAAGTGCCTCTTTGCTACAGGCTTGCTTTCTGGAGCCATTGAGCAACGCCTATGTTCTTCACCCAAGGTGGGATTCAATTACCTAAACACAGAGGTGTCTGGAAGTGTTTGGGACACCTTGGACTAGTCTGCCTAGACTTCAGCTGCTGGCTGAGAAAATGCAGGTCTTATGTAAGGTATGTGTAACGTCTGTCACATCAGCACATCTTGTGCATCTCAAATATCCTAAGACACTTTCTTAGGTCTCTGACAGTGTAGGTGTTTACTCATGAGCTAGGTGTCTAGGCTACCAGTGGAGTCCAAAGAGCTGCTCATCTTGTCCTTATCACCTCATGTAGCCCCATGAAATGTTTTACAAACCTTAAGCTTTACCCCTCACTTCAGTCCTATGTACTTGTCCCCAGGCTACCTGCTCCTTGCCTCAGGAACCAGCACCCACCCATCAGCTCACCAATACCCTAGAGGGTCTATCTTTTCTAGCCTAGTGCAATCTGAGTGCAGCATGTTCTATAAAGAGAGGGGTTTATTTGCTAGGTGTTGACTAGTAGCTTGGTAATTGTGAATGACAGTCCCTCCAGCTCATTGTGGAAGGATGAAAGCCCTTTGTTGGAAAGAAGCTGATTGTTCTTTCTGTTTCAGCCCAATAAAATCTGTACAGAGGACACCATATCAGATGGACAGGAAAATCATTCATGCAGGAACTTTGAAATGCCATGTGATTTGTTTGTCTTGTCTAATATCAGTTCAATAATTCTAACTTTCTGATGTAAAGTCGGAACCCTTTTATGAGTCAATTAGGGACACACTAAGAGGTCTGTGCAGTGACTGGAACTATGTGAACTTTGAGCATGGGATTTGTTTCCCAAAAGTTAACTTGATATTTCCTCATCTTGTCATCTTGTTGTTTAGCTTTGGTGTCTTATAAGAATACATTTCTTCTGTTTTCTTCTTCTAGCAGCTGGAACTGGCAGCTACTTCTCACAGAGGAGACTTTTTCCCTTTTACATCCTCTTTCAAGGTGAATTTTAATAATATCTCATGCACTACAAAAATTTGTCTCCGTAATTTTAGTATTTGGTAAAATATCATTGCTTTTTTTTAAATTAAAAAAAAAAATAATTATTAATTATAAAAAAAAAAAAAAAAAAAAAAACAAAACCAAACAACAACCTGTCAGAAAAAAACATATTCAGTTGTTTTCCACAGTGGAAATTGTGAATTATTTATAACAGTAGTTTGATTATATTAAAAAGCACAATCCCAAGTCTGCAGTACTTTGCTGGCTCCATTCCTTGCCTAAATCAGGCATGTTTATATTTTTCCTCAGTAAATATGTGATAATTAAATGCAAATAGACCATATTTTTCAAGCGAATTCCCAACCCTGGAAACTTGGATGATGATAATCTTGCCTAATAAATGCACAACTGCAAGTGAAATCAAAGTTTACTGAAGCAGAACATTCTTAGCAGTCAGTAGCAGCCATCACTTGGTAAAAAAAAATATAGGATTAATATAGACACGTCATTGAAAAATGGATAGCCCTAAGGTATTTTATAATCATGGTATATACTTAAGTATTAATTGAAAACACTGTGCACTCTTTATGGAATGTTCTCATCTAATCCATTCCTGTAAATTATTAGGCTATATTGAAGTCATGCCTAAGGCTGTCATCAGTTCTCTTGCATGTTCCCCATTGTGTGTGTTATCCCCTGTTTCTAGGTCAGCTTTTCAGTCTTTTCCTTTCCCCTTGTGAAGGAAAGAAATCTCTCTCCCATAGATTTCCATTATGAGGAGAGATAGTCAGGTTTGCTGGATGGCAACACCTGGTCTTCTCTCTGATACAATGCAAGTTCCTGAGTCTCCCTTGGGGTAATGGAAGGTCTTCTATATCACTCTGCTAGTTGCAAGCCAATGAGCGGCTCTGTTTCCCCCTCCTTTTTGATGGGCTAATTCTCTTTGCCTTCTCTCTCCCAGTCTGCTGGGCTAAAGAAGGGGGAATATTGAGACCCAGAGAAGAGAGCAACAAAGAAGGGACTATCTCCTGTCCAGCCTGCAATGGGAAACTGAAACCTCTTCTGTAACCCTCCTCATTCCCTTCTCCTTTTCTCATTCCTCCCAGCATGCTCCACTTGTACACAGTTGGTTGGAAATAAATTATCATATGCCCTCCAGAAGAGCCTTAAAGTGTGGGATCTTGTTGTCACAGTGGCAGGATGCTGGCAAGAAGCCGAGCATTGTCTTTGTATTAGCTGGCTGTCTGCCCTCCCTGTCACAAATAACGTGGTTTTCCGTACTGAGATTCCTGTAGCTGCACCCCCAAGACCATATTCTTGAGATATTTGGAGAGAGGCCTAAAAATATCTCCTTTGCTTATAACTTCCTCACATGAAAGTGTCTTTTTCCCCTTTATGTAATTCTCCTTACAAGCTGAAGAGGCTGCATTTTGTTCAATCTTAATGACCTTATGAATGGGGAAGAAAATTATATGGCCCATAGAAAACATGAATTTAAGATCTGATGGCTGTGCCTTCTGTAGCGCTATCCTTTTCATTCATCACTGTTTTCTTGCCTGAACCTGGAGAAAGAAAGCAGTTGCGGGGGAGGAAAAGGCAGGTTCCTGGAAGAAGGAGTAACTGACAGGATGTTGCTTTTGTTGGACAAGATTCGTCCTGTTGACAACAGGGAGGACCCAATAAGGCTGAGAGTCAGCTACTGACCAAGCAGCACGCTGCCAATCAGAGTTCAGAGGCCAAGCTTTTATTCTTCCTGCCAAGAAAAGGCATTTAAATAGGGACTGAAGTATGATTTCAATTTCACTCCAGTTCAATTGCAGACAGCAGAAAAACACGGTGACTCACAATAAATTCTTGCCCCTCCAATAAACACAATTTCTTCTCAGAAGTCTGCAATTTCGAATCAGTAGAGAGGTACAGTGAACACTTGGTCCTAGGATGTACAGAACACCTCAGCTGGGTTTTCATTCTAGGAAAGGCCAAGAAATGAAGATGTTAAAAGTTTGTGAGAGGCCACAATCTACAGTAATGTTCAGTTTCCTTCACAGATGCAGAAATAACTGCTTTTAAAAAATACTAAAGTACAATAGCTGATCCTATTCCCACAACTACAAATCTTAATCAACCTATGCCTCAAAGCAGCCACCTCCTGCCACCACCTATCTTGTGGCTCATTCCGTGATGAGTGGTGAGGGGAGAGAAGTAAGGAGGATGGCCAAAGGGTATATATGTTGCCACAGACAAGGTTGTAAAAGTAAAGTTACCGCATAAACTACAAATTTACTCCAAAGCATTGCTATCCTAAACAGTGATAGGTAGGGGAGACTTTTTTTTTCCTTTCTCTGTCCTCCCTTGCTTGTGGTCCTAATGGCTGATCAGCTTCTCAGTCACACAGCCAAGGCCAGATGACCCCCAAAAAGTTGGTGAGTGTATTGGCCAGTGGTGTTGTTCCTTCTTTATCTGCCTCTGAAGGTGACCAGGAGATATGAATAACGGCTTAATTTTGGATTTCAGATGCAAGCCTGAGGTTTTCACTTTATGTAATGCTTTCTGAAATGTCCTGAAAAGAACTGAACAGTTAGGCTGAAGTCCAGGAAAGGAAATGAATGGCAGAAATGATACATAATCTCCCCTGACATCCTGTTAACACGGCCTCGTGTTTAGCTCATGAGCTCTACCCTGCAGAGCTGGCAGGGTGAACAAAGCCTCTGCCCACAGAAGTGTTTTTGCAGCCCTGTCCTGATTTGCTGTGCATCAAACCCTTTTCTACATGCCAGGGTCTCTGGGCTTACTGCTCTGACACGGGGCTGGGAATCCACATCCCGTCCTCCAGTGCTTTCTCTGCACTGGAACCTGGTGGCCCAGACTAATGTGTTCAGATCATACAGGCTCATATCTCTTCTCAGATACTTAGAGCCTATTCAAAGTCCATGAAATGTAAAAGAAAGGTTTTAACTGACATTGGAAAGTTTTAATCAAGCCCTTTGGGAAGAGCTGGTATGATGGACAAGAAGTACAATTCAATGTGTGTGGTGTTTTTTTTTTCTAAATAATTATTTACTTATGAATATATTTAATGACTTCTTTGATGTTTTAATCATTGTGGAAGCACAGCAAGCTGATGGATCCCTATTAACATACATTTAAATACAAAAGGGCCGGATTACTTTTCAGTAGTTTGAGCACCTGCAATTCACATTATCTTCAGCTGGAATTCTGTGTGCTCAGCAAATTAAACGTTCAGTAAACAATGTTATAACAGCATTGACTTCAAGATGAAATCACAAATGCATGAAAACAGGACAAAGCCTATAGCTATTTGTAGCTATATTAAATCTGTTTTGCCTCTCAGTCCTGGAATAGAAGGTTGGAAAATATATCAGCAGCTGTGAATGAGCTCATCTCTGCAATTATAACACCTGAGAAGACAAGAACTAGTATTTTGGTTATATTAGATACTCGACCTAAAGTTGACATGTAAAAGGAAGATTATTTTTTTATTACAATGTTAAAGTAATTTTCGTCTTAGAGCTGTGTTAGTCTGAATTTCTGAGTCCTGCAGGCCACCGCCTTTTTGTTTGGTATGCTGAGACTACTAATTCCCCATTTCTGGTGGGAAGAATTGAGAGAGTGTTCTTTTATGCAGCCTCATTTTGTTTCTGGAATATGCTACTCCCTAGAGATTCCCGTTTGTGGTGTTTACCATCTAATATCCATGCATTTCTAGCAAAATCATGGTACAAAATGAGAGCAGATACACTTAAAAAACAAACTCAACCTAAGTATTAGTGGATAGTGAGTAACTTGATCTACCACAGGCTAGGTTGGTCCATTAAGAGAGACTCAAAGGACTGCTCAGGCCTTGTTTTTAAGTCAGTCTCAAAGTGTATTAACCTGGTTTGAAATGCCTGGGAACTGTGCAAGATGCCCACTGAATATGCTAACAGAGGGAAACTGGAGAGCTTAAATGCAGCCAGGAAAGAAACAAAGCCAATTTTCTATCTGCATTGGTAAGATATTACTGACTCAAGAGATTATACATACCAGAAATGAGATTTTGATTCCTGTTCTTGGAAATTCCCCCAACAGGAAAGGCTATATCCTTCCTTGGATTAAAAAAGCGCTGTGAGAAAATCCCATCATCGTGTCTACCTTCCCCACCTCTTGCAGAGAATACCAGGGAGTCATGAGACATACTTCAGTGTACTGACACAGGTCTCTGACCTTTTGGAGGGTTATGGAACTGTATGATAAGAGGTAGTGACCAGTATGGAGCACTCTTTCTTGGTTTCCTACACAGACATACCAACATCTCTCTCCTTTCCTACGACATTTCACACAACTGTGGACTTTGGGGCAAAAAGGGGCTGAAGATGCCCCAAATTGCCCCATTATCTACTTCAGAGGAGTAAGAAAGCTGGATGATGGAGAGCATATAGAATGACTGCATTAAAAAAAAAAAAGTACACACTATAGAGGAATAAGGTTCAAAACTGCCACCTAGTAAGCCTGCAGAAATTAACAACATAAGTGTTACTTAGAAATGGGAACAAAAGCAAGTGAAACATTGACTGGGCTCACAGAGTGTCTTGGCTGAAGTGGTCAGGCTCCAGGTGAAGCCCTTCCCTCTCGACTGGGACCCAGTGTGCATTTATGCCCTTCCCTGAATGAAGGGCACTCCTTTCTACATTTGGAGCAGTTTGTTTATCCAGTGCTGGGAGCACTTGCTATCACATCTTTTTCAAATGGAATTTTTCTGACTCATGAAAATTAGGGAAGAGCTCAAATGAAAGTCTACTATTTATTTTGAGTGCCTCCCTCAGAGGCTGCTGCTACAGGGCCTATGGTAAGAGTCCATTTCTCTTTTGCAATCTCATTTCTAATACTTCTTTCAGTAAACAAGAGCCGACCCTCATAAGTGTGTGGAACTGACTGGCCCCAGGCTCTTTCATCTCTAAAAGAGTAAGCTGTGCTGTTGCACAGACACATGCATATTCTTTATAATGCTTTATTGTTGTTTTTTGGGGGCTAGGTGTACAGACAGTTTGGGCTGGAGGGGAACCTCATGGTAGTCTGGAATCAGGCAAGTCTTGAGCTTTTGCAGCTGGTAGTTTTGCTGGAAGGAGAAGGAAAATCTGTAAAGTGATATCTACTTGTGATTGACCTGTACTGCATACAAGATATTATTTCTGAGACCCTAGGCTCTTTAGCCTTATTTTCTGCTTTAGATAACTTAATGTGATTATTTACTTGAGACAGAGAAAAGGGGATGTAGCAGAGTTGGATTGACCTTCCACCAAAGAAAGGAAGAAGATGACCACACATGCTGATGGATAAATAAGGCACCAACTTGCCATTAGATAACTAACTAGCTTCAGAACTACAAAGATGTGCTTATTATTTACAAAATTTGCTATTTGCACAATGCTTGCCTAAGGCATTTGTGGCCAGGTCTGAATCCTTTTATTCTTCCTCCCACTGAGCAGTGGTTTATTTTGCTGCAGCTCATTTCCATACCTCATGTGAGATGGATGTCATTGTTTGGTTGTTTCCCTTCTGTTTGAGATTTGGATGGTGATCATAAGGGATTCTTGCACAAATCCTACAGACCAGACCCTGTCACCCAGATTAGAGGCATTCAGAACTAGCTGGGCCTTGACATTTCCTCATTGACTTTCATGTGTTTTCAAAGGAAATTTGCTGATATATTGGTCAGCACTGGTGGGCCTAAGCCTGGACAGAGGTCTCAGTCAAAAATAACTTTCTTCAGCACGTTTTTGAAATCTGTAGTCTCAGCCACCAATGCTGGAAATTCAAATGTCATTAGTGTCATGTATGGTAGTTGAGAAGGTATAAATGAGGCATACAATAGGCTCTATATACGTATCTGTTTCTAATATATAGCTCTAATGTTGTTAATGCATTTTAAAATATGCTCCTAGGTGAACTTTTTACTTATTTTGTAGGCAAGAACTAAGCCTCTCTTTCTGTTTTTAGCTTCTGTTTCCTGTACATTGAACTCTTCTGTATTTTTTGGTGTTGGGGACTAGGGAGAAATGGGTGAGTTCTCAAAATAAATCAAATATTTAAAGATGTGAGTTTCACCATATCCTCTTATAACTCGGTATAGAAAAATATGCCTGAATATGGACAGTAATCATACCCTTAATGTATCTGGATATGGGAATATATTTTAAAATAAATGTTTTATCTGCCAACATCTGTAAAAAAATAATTTACACTGGAATGGAGAGAGTTCATGCTTGGAAGGACAAAGAGCTGTATCTCCACAAACATGCACACAATACAGGCTAGGCATTTTGGCCTTGACTTTTAGAAACTATTAGACCTACCTGAGAAAATACCTTCTGTTTAGATGCCAGCAAGTGCCCTACCAGTGAGTGTCCTTTGTCTGAATCAAAGATGTCGATCTCTGACACTTACGCAAGACTTTGTGCTTATTATTGACAAATGAAATTTCTGTAACATAAAAACCTGTCATCTAGGAGTGATGTTGAATCAAGATGACTCAAGAGAATAAACTGGACCACTTCACAAATAGCTCAGCCAAGACTTTTCAGCTCAATTTGAAGTCAAGATCAGAAACACAAAAGTAGTTAGCCAGCTCACTTTTTTTTTTTTACACAATCCACATGGAGAGCACTGCAGTACTCTCCTGTAAATCAGAAATGTCCTCATCTGCAATTTATATGCAGTAAAGATTATTGCCTTCTGAAGAAAGTATTTTGAGGAGCTATTCAAAGCAAACTGACAGTGCTCAAGAAACCTGGAAACAGACCACTCATAGCAGGAGATGACCATGATAAAAATTTGCAAAGCAATGACTGAGGCAGAGATAGGAGAAAATACTTTTTCATCCAACCTGAAATTAGCTTATGGAAGTCACAGCTACAGAGAGTCAAGGGCAAGAATATAATTAAATTCCAAAAGGGACTGGAAACGTATATTGATGTAATTAATTATAACTCTAGATATATTTCATAAAGTTTGTTGCAACAATATTAAACCTCGTTCTTGTCCCTGAAGAGGCTGTGTTTTTGCAGAAGGCCAAAGAACACACAGACAGGAAACAGCCCTTAGGTAGTCTGCAACGCACAAATGACACTCCTGAGGGAGAAACAAAGGTGCTGTTATAGCCTTGAGCAGTAGAGCCTGTAAGGTGCTGGGTGGTCTGTGTGTGTGGAAGACTGACACAATAATGACTTAGACTAATACTGAAACATACAGTCATGGACGCCAGATGGTCACCAGCTGGGAGACAAGTCTCATTTTTGAAATTGTACATCCCTTGTTAAATAACTTCATCAGTATCAGCCTCTGTAAACTTTATTTTAACAGTCTGGTCTGTTGGCTGAATTTAACAGTACACCAAGTATGGCAATTATAGATACTGAAGTAAATTTAAGTTAGAAATGGAAGTTTTTCAAGGCAACAATTATAATTCATTTACATAAACTAAGAGGCTACTGTAGTCCGTATGCCAAGATCACATGGAGAAAAGCTCTCCAATATTGCACATTAATTTTTCAGCAATATGATGCAAGCCTAGGTAGTGCTCTGGAGTTTACAGTGTTATATTGGGGGCTCTTCTGTCCTTTCTTATCACAGAGGAAACCAGCTAATATTTTCCTTACTACTTAAATACATAGCTTAGTACTTAACATATTAAGAAAAACAAAGTAATCAGGAATTGGGTGGTGCAATCCCAAAAGTAAAATAAAACCTACACCGTAATACTAATAAGCCATGTGTTGGAGATACTAAAGGTTAGAAGTGCTTTTGCAAACGGGGAATAACAACTTTCTGCAACTTCCTTTCTTGGCAGAAGAGCATCGTGATTGCGTTTGCTACAGGAGGTCAGGAAGAGTCAGATGATACCAACTGACCTGGTTACTTGATACTTGTAGCTAAATGGGCTCAGCTTCCTTGGGATCTGCTCTGCTTGCTTCCAAGGGTAATTTTGACCTAGACAACCTAATACAGAGGTATAAAAGGTATTTATGAAAAGAATGAGAGTGTGTAGCTGAGGTAATAGACATGGGCACACATGATCCCCTGAGCTGCTCACTGAAATTCAGGGAATTTGATAGTTCTCTTGGGCAGGATTTCTGCTTGGCTGAAGTAGCAATTTTTATTTTTATTTTTTTTCTTAAAAAAACCCCATAAACATAAGCAAAAACAAAAACAAAGCCCCAACAAACCAAAACAAAACCAAAACACTGGAAAGATATTTACAGGTGATTTCTGAGTAGTTCTGTTTCCATCTTTGGGTTTTCTGTGTAAGATGGAGCAATTCAAACTGAAAAAACAAAAAAACAAAACAAAACAAAAGATGTATCAAAACATCTTTTGTTCTGACTTGATATGGTCAAATCTCAATTAAACTGTGATTGAACCGAGTCTGACTGTTGTTACTTGTCCAAGTTGCAGAACAGTCCCATCTCATAAAACGACTGTTTGAAGCACAGAAGAGGCATTGTAATGCAGTGCAGAAATACACTCGTAAAACTATTTGAGGAGCCTAATATCAGCTTTCGTAGCAATACAACCTTGAACTACATTAGGTAGCAGAAAGCCAGAAAGCTTTGTGTCTCCACACTAAAATGTGCCTACTAACAAAGCACAGTCAGATAATGGTTTCAGTCTTATAATGTCTTTGGAGTAACTGCTTTCTGTCAATGATGAATAAATGAATGCTAGACGGGAGTGTTTTATCCCTTACAGATCTGAGCTACAACCTTCTTCTCTTAAGGAATCACCACAATCGCAGTCACATCTTAACATGGACTTTCACAGATCTGATTCTGAGTATGGAATACTGTGGTAATATTCTAGAAAAGAAGACTTAGTTTATATTATCTGTTCCTTACTTCCAGTCTTAAAAAGTACTGCTTGAGCAGGACTCAGAAAAAAAAAAAGAAAAAAATTGTGCTATTTCCAAAGGGGTTGTTTCCTGAACTTCCCTTTCCAGCTCCTTCCTGTATCCACGGATAATTTTGTATTCATTTTGCATCTCCTCGTTTACAACGAAGTGTAGTTTTTAACAGAAATCTGAATGTCTATCATTTCTATCATTGATACAGCATATTTGAAGTTGTTCTTCAGAACACCTGTTTTATCAAAATGAAACTGGTATGCTTTCTCGAGCAGTGGCCTGAACCTTTGTGGTAGTAACTCCTGATTAATACCAAATGGAGTTACCAGTGGCCAATGACTCACTGGCTTGAATCCTCATTTATTCTAAACCACAATGGAGAGGGATCTGCTCTCACTCTTTCAGGCTCTAACTAGACATTTTGTTAATTTGCCCTAACAGGAGAAAAATCTAGAATTGCTGATTGTACCTTCTACCTATACTTTTTTTTTTTTCCCTCCTTGTCTTGTACCTCTTCAGGGACCTGTAAACTTGAAGAAAATAATGGAAAAAGTTGGAGTTGACAGTCCTTGTTCCATTAACAAAAGCATGAAATTCCATTAGCAACACAAGCATAAGGCTGGGCACGTGCAGTTCTAGCAAAGTACAGCTAGTGCTGAAATCCTCACCAAACAATCAGATGCCTTTCTCTTTTTGCTGCCTTTAGAGAGATTTTCATATTTCATGTATTTTGCCTAGCACTTATTAAAGGGATGACAGTGAAGTTCATTGCTTTCCTGGCTACTCAATCTCAAACCTACCATGCATTAAAAGAAATCTCTTAATTCTGTTGTAAAGTTCTAGGCCAGAGCACCTGGGATCCAGGAATTATCACAAAGTGCAGCAACTCACTAGTGACGTAACAGTGAGAACCCCACACTCACAGAGAGCCACCAGCCACTCACAAAACCAATAAAAACAGACAGCATCCCTCAAATTTTCTGGCACAGTTTTGACTCTGAATGCGAAAGAATAGTTAAAATTGTTTTGCAGCTTGTGCTTCTAAGTTGTTTTGTTACAGACCCAAAAGCATATGCTAGACAGATGTTGTGCACAGTCTGATAAGTTTGCATATGGTATTGATGATCTGCAGATATCAGAAAATTCTTGGATTTATGTAAGTAGATATGTCCAAGTAAAGCCTGTGAATATTAAGGGAATGTAATTCAGATCTGGTGTAACTTATGTGACAGGAATATTAGTATTCTGCTTTAGGTTCCAAATATGTAGGATATCAACAAGAAATAATTATCTCTGTTAGATGTATCATTAAGATGAAGTAATTAAGCCCTATATTCAGCAACATTTTTATAAAAAATAGCTTAAACCCCCCTGTAATTTCTTTAGATTCTTTTTATTAATTACAGTGTAATAGCCATTTTCATTGCTTGTGATTGTACTTCATGGAATTTTGAGCAGGGGGAATGGAGTCTTCAATGCAAAACTGTACATTTTACTTTCGGAAGTATATGAGTCCTAGTAGTTAATAGGCAATGATTTTTGTGATCTTCCAGAGGACAGTAACACTTCCATCTGTAAATATGTTGAAGAAAAAGTCTGTAGAAAGTTTTTCAGTATGCTTATCAGAGTCCTCTCACATTACACTGTCTTGCAGTCTGAATAACATGCAAAAATCCAATGTGGAAGTATAGGAATTAGTTCATGTAAGGATTTGATTAAGGTCTAACACAGGGTTTCCACAAGTTCCACTCTAATGTTCCCTCAAGTTTTAGTTGTTACAAAAATGTGATAAGAATTACCAAATTTCAGGTTTATTTTGAAAATATCCATATTAGTTATGTTAAAGCTGAAAGAATGTCTTGTTCTTACCAAATACTATGGTTTTGCCTCCAACAGATCAAAACAACAATGAGCAAAACGTGAAGGACAGACTGTAGTCAGATTATCTTATTTTAAACAGCACTTGTCATTTCGATGAGTTGTTTCTGAGACAGGGAACTTCAGCCCTTTTCAAACAAAGTCTCTGGGAGACAAGAGTGTTATGGAGCTGTAAGGAGATATATATATATATATATGTATATATATGTGTGTATATATATATATATTTATTTTTATTATTTTTTTTTCAGGAGTTGGCCTCGACCTTGTGGGTCCGTTCAAACTTCAGACATTCTATGATTCTATTATCATTCTGATTCTCATGTTCTGCTGGGGGGGTAATAGCTGCTTGGATCATCACCCTCATGTTACCAGTGGGTACTGGAAGACTATCAAGCATTTTCAGCCCATGTGCTTTTGAGGAGCTTGACCAAAGCAATTCACCCAGGATCTGCCAGGATGCTTGGTGCAGAACATACTTGACTTGTAAATTAACCAGTTAGTCTTCAGAAACCTTGGCACAGGGCTAAAATCCCAGCTATATCCAGCTTCCAGAGGGTGAGGTGTTATAGCTACAGATCTCGTCTGGTGTTCATCACTCCTTAAGGATATGAAGCAGCTCTGTAATATGCATCAGCTGTTACTGGTTAGCAGAGGACTGCCCAGTGTGGACTGCAATGTGCTGTGCTCCAGCAGTGGCTGGAGCCCTCATACTTTTTACAGTCCCTGGCCTGCCTGTCTAGGCTTTTTGCCATATAGCTGCTGCCACTGCACATAAACTGGCCATATGAGTGTGAGTGAAGCATCCTGCTTCATTTTAGCAAAGATAAAATACATTGACACTTAAAACATGCAGCTCAGTACTCCTTAAGGCATTTTCCTTGACTTCGACCCATACGGAGAAATTCCTCAAGCCGCTTTCATTTTACTATTGTGGTTTCACACCTCTGCCACACAGCAATGAAATTAAAAACAATTAAAGTAGAAATGTTAAGAGAGAGGCAAATAATTCACAATGAAAGATGGACCTGCCAAAACTACTCTGTCTGTTTGTGGAAAGTCCACAGGTTGGTCATAATTTCCAAACATGTATTCATGACTTTGATTTGCCTGATGTTCTCCTGAGAACTTACTTTTATGTTGTAGGAGGTATTGCACAGAATTTGCTTCAAGTACTTGAACTGAAAATCTAAGCTGTGTTAGTTAATTGTGGTCGCTCATATGTAGTTACCTGAGAAGGCAGGAGTTCAACAGCAATAAAACAGACTAGAACTAGAAAAGATTGGCTTGGGATGAAGTCTCTCCAGGATGGGCAAAACTACGTACAGAGAATTATTTTAGATTTCCTAAAATCTCTTTGTTCTCTAGAAATCGCAGAATCAGAGGATGCTTTGGGGTGGAAGGGATCTTTAAAGATGATATAAGAAATGTAGGTTTTACCTAGTCTAAAATGAGGACAGAACCAGCTGATTGCAAAATCTATTAGTTACATACAGATTGTAAATGCAGTTTTCTGTATCTGCGTTTACATAAAATAATTATTTATATATTAGATATCTTATTCTGTCTAACGGATATTTTTGTAGGACATTGTCAGATCATCTGAGCTTAACTGCCTTTACTAGGGCTTTAATAATGTATTTTAGGGACTCTTCTCTGTTGTCTCAGGTGTAGGTGGATCTAACACAAATTGTTTTTTACGTTTGTGCGAATCCCCATCAAACACATTTGGGAGTATTTGCTTAGCTTCTCTGTTTTTCTTACAGGAGGAACATTTGCCTCATATGTTACTGCCACTGATTCCTATTTGAGGCCACATTACTTTTAGTGGGGATAAATCTTTTACGGAACTAAATTTTTTATTAGTCTAAATACAAAATATTTATGTTTCATTACATATTTACAATCCTATTCATGAAAAAATAATGGTAATTCTAAAGAAGTATTTTCATGGGAATTATTAAAAACAAAACAAAACAAAACAACCAAACCAACCAAACAAAAAACCCAAAACCAAATGACAAAACAAACCAAACCTGAAAGAAAAAGCCTATTCCACTGTAATATTTTCCCTAAAACAAATGAAACACTTCTAGGTAAGAATTTATGTGAGGCAGTTAGCAAGCAGTAGATTACCACTTTTAAATCTTGCTTTGAAATTCACCTTATGTCAGACATGATCATAATGATTAAGTTTAATGCTTTGGGTAGAGACTAACTTTTTTATAGTCTTCTTCACCAGAAATTTTTTAAGAGAAATAATTACTGTTTGCTATTCTATGTCTACTGTTGCAGTGATACTGGTGCTAAATTCTGTCCTAGAGGTCTTCAAATATCTGAAGCACTTCATTAGAGGTTGACCCAAATTAATTTCTGGAGCAACACAATTGTAATTCTGGTCAATGAGCAAAGCAAAGCACATAAGCAAGTGTTGAGGCAGTGGGGGTAATTCTGGGAGTTCAATGGGACTTTTATCATGGTGCAAGTTAAATATGCGCTTACTTGGCTGGGTAGGGGCCTTACTGTACCTCAATGCACAGCATCTATGGGCCCAAAAGACAGCTGAAGTTAACAGAAGGGCAGTCTCTGAGAGCTTTTGAGCCAGCTCATGAATGACCTAGTGTCATTCATGGTGTCTAGTAGATCACAGCAATTGACTCAGTTGGATGATTAATAAAATGGTTCCCGAAATCTGCAAAGTGTCCACTTTTCTCTGGCTCTCCTTCTTTTTTTTTTTTTTTTTTTTTTTTTCCACAGGATAATGCTCATTGCCAGTGACCACTCCATTCAGCCTCGAGAATTGATTTAGCTCGGAAACTGAGGTGGGTAACCTCAGGTTAGTTTTCCATGCAGTACATAAGATGATTTTGTGGACTGCAGGAAGTTTCTAGCTATGACATTTTTATCTTCTGGGTAAGAGGCATGTATGTGTGGGGGTAAATATTTTCTTTCTCATTGATCTCTTTTCAATGAGCCAGTTACTCAAAGGAGCATTTCCCTGACTAGAATTTGTAATACTGTTTTTCATAATGCATGAAGAAATCCTTTGACAAGCAATAGCTTCCTGTTTAAAATTAGAAATGTAAAGCAGGAAAAAAAAAAAAAGAGAAAGAAAAAAAAAGAGAAAGAAAAAAAAAAGAGAAATTTGGTAAGGGGGTTAGAGGGTAGAGAAAAGTTGGGCTGAATATGTTATGTGGCAAGTTTCCCAAGTAATTTTTGCATCATATTTGCTAAAAAATTCTTTTAATCTGGTGTCAGATCACAAGTTCTCTTTCTCCTTTGTGTGCCATCGAAAAACACTATTCCAGGATAATCGTTTGTGTTGTAAGGGCATGAGGTGAATATACACATAATCGTGTGTTCAGACCTTCCTGGCAACCTGCTCTCAAAGCATTTGCTGCCTCCTCACTTGGCACTTGGAGCACTCAGGTTCCTAAGAATTCACCTAATCAGGTCAGACCTGGAGCCATATACATCTCATTCACCTCAGAGATTTGCAATGAACTTATAGTCATTTCTCTCTAACTTCAGAAAAATGACTCCAAGATGCTTTTGTTCTGACTCTCCTTCAAGCACAGGAAGTTGAGTCATGGCTGTTTGGAACTGCGGGACCGCAGGTCATGTCCTTATGTTTTCTTGTCTCCATATGATTCTGATTGCTTTTCATGGTGTCAGAATGAGAGCAAAGAAGTCAGTCCCTTTGAGACAGGGCTGTTCTTTCCAAGTTAGATACATATATATAGACTTTATATCTAATTTAAATAATGAAATGCTCATCATCTTTTGGATTTCCTAGAATATCTTGTTTTCCATCTGTCTGTGCTTTCTCTTGGGACACAACGACATACTTATATCCTCATGTAAGAGGTGAATTTGCTTTCATAAAGGAATAACATTGGCTAGAGCCCTCTTGGAAAGAGCAACAAACAGAATCGAGGAAAAGGCAATTTGAGGTGATAAGGACTACTGACAATTACTTCTTTTGCAGGACAAAATAAGCCCCAAACCTAGTTTTAAGACTATGCAGAAAGTCTGTTTTGAATTTTCTGTTTAGGTACACCTGCTAATTTACAAACCTGAAGACATGTGATCATAGAGACCAGAAGGTAGTTAGGGAGGCTGGGGTTTAGAAATTTTTCCAACACAACAGCCTCATCTGGAACAGATAGGAATCTGGCCTGTGAGTTTTGACATAGGTAGGGCATGATGGATTGATGTGATCCAAAATACTCATTGTAACTAAACTCTCCAGGATGTGATTCAGCTATCAGAAGAGCCCGGCAGAAAATGGGCACTCAGGTGTGCATTCAGGAATCACTTGGAACTGGGCAATCTGGCTGAATTCAGTTTCTTTCAGTGGCTGGAACATTGCCTGTAACACAACATTTAGCTACGCAAGAACTCTGAAAGTCCCATAAGGGCACTGTCCTCTGGTCCCCACCAGCCAGACCTGTCAACTCTTTTCAAGTCTTCCACTCCCACAGTTATCTCCCTGCTCATGTTCCCCTCCCACCCAGCAAGCCTTTAGTGTGCAAGACCTCTCTGCTGTACTCCAATCCTCTGTGGTGGCCCATCTGATCTCCCTGATGTGTTATGTGTTGCAACCACCTCAGCCTGTGTGCAGTCACAGAGGGTGAAACTATGGCTCAAAATCTTCTCATGAAAAGACACCTGTAGACTTTCCTCACCAAATGACTCAGCTCTGTCATTCTTCTGTCATATTACTCACAATGCCAGATGCATCTTCCTCCTACCTGATCTGAGCCAGCACCTTCCTGCTTACCAGGAAAGAGGTTCCCTGAAAGAGGTCCCTGTGAGAGGAGCATGTGGAGGGCCATACTGTTCTGTGGAAAGCATGTTGTCTTGGAAAGAAGGTTCCCATGGAGATACCCTGTTAAATTTTACTTTGAGTTCTCCCAGAACTGAAATGAACCTCAAACTATTTCTTACAAAATTCCCTTTCCTGAGATTTGAGCTTATTAAAATGTTGCTTGAGATACCAGTAACAGGCTCAGTCTTTGCTGCAGGGGCTCTTGCCTTGCTCCTGCAGAGGTTTTCAAACAGTATAATTTTATTTCTTTAACTTGAGGCTCTCTATCCCTGAGCTATTCTCTACACTCCCAGCCTTTTCTGCAGAAAATCCCAGGGCTTTCTACCTGAAGTCAGCTAATAGCTGAGTTTTGTATTCTCATCAGGAAGGAGCAGTGTGATTAATTCTCCTGTGTCTCTTCTGTTCCTCTGAGCCCTGTTTCCTTATGGGGAATCTGTAATGGAGCAGGGTGAGAGCCAGCACTGAACTCTCTTTTCCTTAAAATAGACACATCACCTGATCCACCTTCACATTATGGAATACACCAAGATGAGAGCAAAATACGCAATGCTCTCTCATCATTGACTTGTAGTCTGGCTTTTGTCATCTTGCAAAAAGTGGAGACAGTCTGTAATAAAGAAGATGTGATTCAGGAGGGATCTGGGCAAAATACTACAATTAAACAGGCAAAATCAGCCACATAAATATGCCTTCCAAGGCCGCAGTCCCTGAAAAGATTTTGATTTATAGCATGTCAGAAAGGAAGTGCAAATCAAAAACTTTTCGAGGTGGATGCCTCTTGGTACAAAAGCAGGGGTATTCACACGCTGTGATGGGGAGGGTAATCATCACATCCAGTAGCACTTGTAGACATTTTTGTTCCCTGTATTGCTTTGATAAACCTGAATACCATACCCTCATAGAGGAGAGCAAGAGGCTTAGGAGCTGCAAAGCCTTGATTTGCCTTGAGCAGCTCCATATTTATTTCTTCTGGCTCCAGAGGAAAGCTGAACCAAGATACCTCTTTGCCTCGATCAGGTGTCTGAATTAAGTGAAAGTGACCCAGGCCAGGAGGTTGCAGGGGAAGAGAGACCACCAGAGCGTGGTCTTCTGCAGCTCCTGACAGTCCCTGATTTGTGCTGCGGGATTGTCCTACATCTCCCACGCTGGCTGTTAACATGATTTGTGGCTTGGAAACAGCCATCATAGGAAAAGGTTAGAGTCTTTGAAGGCCATTCAGTTCCTTCTTCAGGAAGAGCAAGTTTTTGTTCCTTCAAAGTTTGTTCTTTGGTTTTCCATGCGTGATCTGTGATCCCCAAACTGAAAATCCACATCACACAGAGGCACTGACAGCATTGTAATGGAAGTACGTTATATGCCGTTAAGTAAAGGAGAGCAATCTATCTGCAAGAAACACTTCATTTTCTCCAGCTGGCAACAAAAGTTAAGAGGGTTGGCGTCTGATTCAGAACAGATGACACACAAGCTCTGGGAAAGCAAGTGGTACGGTTTGAGCTCACTATATATGTATTGGGCTCTTTAGAAGGTGTATGTTTGGATCTTTTGTTAGTTAACTTCACAGAGAAAAACTGTTGAGCCATCCTGGCAATTCCTGAGACAACGTTTCTATCTGTGTGTGCTTGGAGCACTGAAGAATCATTGTGCTTGGAATGCCATGGCAATGTAAAGGCAGAAACTTGGGGCTCATCTATAACTTCAAACTGAAGTAAACGTAGTGAGTGAAGGCATTGGTTAGTTCAGCAAAATCTTAAAAATGACTGTCGATGCTGTCTTATAAATACTGCCCCAGTTTCCAGTGTGGATTGTGGCAGGCTTATGTACTGACAAAAGATGAAGGGGGTCATGAGCTTTTTTTGCTTCTTTTTTGTCCACACAATAGTGCAAATGCCTATTCTCTCCAGTAAAGTCAAAGGAACTTCTTTCACTTTTGGTTTTTCAGGGCTTGCTGCTCTGAATTCTTATGCACATGCTCATCCTTAACTTCATTACTATGAGTACTGGGGCAATGCGTCAAATATTAATTTTTCTAAGTCTGGAACTTCAGACAAGCACTTCTGTGCATTTCTTCAGAGGCTGAGTGGTTCCAGGAAAATCAGTAGGTCTGGATGTTAGATAAAGATACGGCCTTTCCAAAGTTGGATTAACACCACCACTCAACACACGTGTCTAGATTGTGATATGTGGAAATAAAATACATTTTTCCTCCAGATTTCTGTCTTTGAAACTTCAGGACTGCATAAAATACAGAAGTCTAGTTATAAAGAGTTACATAGAACATGAAGGCATTGTACCTTAAGTAAAAAGTCAAAGACGAGCTCCTGGTAGCTATCAAGATGAGTATATTAAAATATTCCATACATCTGCACTCATAAATTCACTTTGAACCGTATGTACAAGAAATATTTTTAAATTACATTTCAAATTTGTTTACTTAGTTTTATACAAGAAGCCTAACATTGAGGGAATGACTCTATCACTGGGTTTAAAACAGTATGTAAGGAGTGGTACAAGGAAGAAAGAGGGCTTAAACTGCTTCGCAGAGAACAAGACTGTAGCAATCACAGTATAGTAGATTATTCTTTCTTATAATACAGCTAGTGATAAAAGGGCTTAGTCTATAGCCTAAATTAATGTTGACTTGAATAGTTATATACTCAACTTCTTTGCCAGAGATTTAATCTAGCCAGGGCTGCTTTTATATGAAAGTGACTTCTTTGCTTTCTGTAAGACATTTCTAGCCTTTTATGTGAAGTCTTCCACGTCTGGAGGATTAAAATTGCTGCAGTGTTTTTAGAAACTAATGACTACTAAAAGCTCTAAAGTACTTAGGTCACTAGAGGAGAAAATGTGTTACAAAGGGATTCGAGCTATGAAAATGAATAGATATGACTGAAAAGATAAGCAAGAAGGATAACGTAGTTCTTTTCTGGCTCCTTCTAATGGGGGACCTTCAGAATGCTAAACATTTAAGGGCTTTTTGTTTTAATTTTAACTGTGTTTTAATATGCTTTTTATTGCTTTTCTATAATGAATTAAAACATTACTCATACTTTTACTTCCCTTTACTGAAAACCTTTTATTCTGACCTTAGATGAATGAACTAGCAGTGCAAAAGTTGGCTTTTTTAACTGACAAACATAAGAAAAGTGATAATAAAATGTAACAGGTTGACTACATGTAACAGCAAAAGTGAAGTCCTGGCTGGACAGGTGATGATAGATTCCTCACTGACTTCTCCATGGACAAGATTTCTGCCTTGGAATTCGTTTTAACACCAGCTTGTGGTGCAAAAAAAATCCTCTAATATATTTACTCTGTACAATTTGCCCCCAAGTTTTCCTTATTTTTCAAAGGCATGACATTTATTGCTGGCATGTATACCAGGCTAAGCACCAGTCCAGCAAAGCAGGTAAATCCGTATGAATCACTGATTTTATTGTAGCATCTGCATTTTGCTGAAATTAGAAGCTTTCTCCACTTCCTGGATTCAGTTATGCAAAACTGCTCATTTGTTTTTTCCAAAGATGAATAGACCTATTTTAGTCATGAATACACAAGGAAAGTCTTGATAATTCTAAAGGGTAGTAGATAAAGAAGATACCAATTGTATTATTTTAAAAATTGTATATATATACACGTGTGTACATATGCATGTATTTAGATCTTTTAAGCTAGACTCATCATTTTAGGGGAAGGAGATTGGGGGAAAAATGGGCTGACTTATGACCTGAATCCTGTGTTAATAGCTTGAAAGAAGCATTTTATAATCTCAGTGGGGTGCCTATGCTGTCTTGTTATCTCCGTTGTGTCTCCACAGCCCGTATGTTGCCTTTGACCCTGGTTCAGTGCTGCTGTGAGGTAACTGATCCTTCAGGCACAGATTGGGAAAACTTTTGGTCTGAGATCAAACTCAGCCCTTACAGGCAGTATGGGTGCAACTGGGGTCGTGTGCTGTTCAAACTCAAGCTCACTGTCAGGTCTTCTCGAGAAGAAAGGAATAGAAAAAGTAGTTATAATCCTGCACGTGTGCTCTTTGGGGAAGGGATGTTGGGGTTGGCCATATTGGCATTTTATCGAAGAGTTCCCACGAGCAGGCTCTGTTACCCCTGAGAAGGTAACAGGACCAGAATGAGAAGGAAATCTGCTCCTTTGAAACAGCACTGTAACCAGAACTAGTTTAGTGAAGCAAATTTTTTTAATCCTACAAAAAATTACAAAAGGGATTGAACAAGGCAATGGCAATTAAAGGCAATGTTGCTCACTGAAAACACAAGCTAATCTAATCTTTTTGGATAAGACAGATAAATCCCAGTAATTTAGCTATCATATTGGATACATATTTATTGACATGAGGCTATAGCACAATTGGATTAAGAGTTTACTTCCTGCCTTTTTCAGAATATTTGGTTATGAAGTTAAAGGCAATCTGTCTATGACTGCCTCCCTTTATAAGGAAGCCATACAAATCAACTGTTTGGCTTTGTGATTAAATGGTTAGATGGAAAATGGATGAAGATAGCTGAATTTATACACATTCCCTTATTTCGTTTATCTGGGTTTATTTTATTAAAACAAGTCTATTTGCAACAACCTGATTTTTCATCTGGCGTTTCATAGCTGCAGTAAACCACAAACTGAGTAGCCATTTGGCAACTGTTCTGGACAATGGGGATAACAGCCTCATTTTACACTTGTTCTGCGTATGCCCACCTCCTTTGTAAATCATTGGGTCTCCCCAGCTTCTGGTCTGATAAGAAGCCTAGGAGGAGGAAGCAGAGCAAAACCCTTCCTCCCTGCAAGCCTAGGGTCCCAGCATGTCATGATCCTGGCAGAACTGCTGCTGGCTGGTTCAGAGGAGACAGCTCCTGCCTCACAGAACCTAGAGCAAACTCTGAGGAGCACAGAGGACCCTGCAGTGTGCAGAAGAGACAGCATTTTCTTTTTCATCGTGCTTTGTATAATTATATATTAGAACTTGGGGAACTCAGCACCACCGATAGTAAAGATTTGGTAGAGCTGCCTTTAGGCTTAGCTCTAAGTTTAATGGTTTTATCTCTTTGCTGCTACTGCCTTGTCACCATCTGCTGTGTTTGCGCTCAGTTGTCAACCAGGACTTGTGCACAGGCACTCTGCAATCCTTTTGCCTTCATATAGCAGTTTGTATGTTAAGGTAGGTGGAATACCATAGCAATTTACACAGCCCTAGTTCAGCATCCCTGTGCACAGAACTGCACTGTTTGAAATTTAACTAAAGTAAAATCATGATGTTGAACAAAGAGCTGTTTACTCAGACCTTTGGCTATATGCTGCATGCACTGGCTTCTGGCTGTAAAGGCAATCTGTTTGAAAGTGAACCAGGGCCCTAAGACACCTCAGCTGTGGTCAGTAGGTCCCCAAGAAACTCTCTGTTCCTTTTTGCTGGATGACCTTTGGCAAGTCAAGATTGTCTTTTTTGAACCTACATTTTTCTTTCTATAGAATAGAGACAGCAAAACCTGCCCTTCTTCCCAGCTCTAAAGGGGTAAAATGTTTCATGTGAAAGCTCAATGCTGTTTGCTATTATAAGCTGTCACTTGGGAACATGCACTCAGCATTTGGGCAGACTCCTCAATCCCAAAGGCAAGAAAGCATAGGTAGCCCTGGGCTGAAATGGAGCTGGATGCTGAGGGGCTGAGGAGGTGGGGTGGGCAAAGGGGAGGAAAGAAGAGTTAGCTGCATAGTCTGCTGAAAGAAATAGGAAGGCTTTTGCTGATTCTGAACTCTCCTTGGGCAATGGGATCTCTCATCCTCTTCTCTTTCTCGTCTTGTCTTTTCTCTCTACTCAGGCTTGCTGGTGGAGGCTGCGGTAGCTTAAGATTAAAAAAGGAAATGAAGCATCTGATGTGGTAGCAGCAAGTATTTTGATTTTTGAAGAGTGCCAGCAGGCAGCCAGGCTAGTCACTGGTGAAGATGGGGATGGAGTGAGTGCCCTGTCCCCTGTTGTTAGCGATGGGCACTGCAAAACTCAGCAATGATCCCAGGACACTTTATTCATTATAATGCACCTCTGCTCCTGCTCTGGAGGATATGATTTGTCATCCCCACAATGGGGAATTGTGCCTTTAAATTCTACTATGATATAAATATTTCTTGGTAACTGCAGTGTTGACCCAAATTCTCATTTGAGGAGCCCAAAAAGTCATAGTCCAAACATGGTTGGATCCAGAATGTGAGCTTGAACTTTATTTACTACTCTATAGAAGCACTCACATTAGGATTTTACTAACAGAAGGAGGTAGGAATAAGAATTGTTTAAACAGGCTTTTAGCACTATAGGGACCCTAACTTTGTCTTGCAGCAATTCAGAGCTTGCACTCTACCTCTGAGGCTTTCTTGCTGATGACACATGCTGGTTGATTTAGTGGGCAGTTTGCTAATGTCAGAACATAAAGCCACTGCCTACAAGTTCTTTATGAATATTTGCACTTCTAATAGTCTTTATCAAATACACTGGGTGCAAAGTTTACAAGGCAGTAGCTGCAAGCACGATGGTCTGACACAGCTATTACTTCAACATCCATATGTTTTGCCATAGATGTTTACCAATAGCTCAAGCAGAGAACCCAAAGAGCAGCAATTAAAATAATCCATCCTTGTAATTTAAAGCTTCCTGTGTAAGGAAGTGGAGGAGCATTATTGTCTCCGGATTTAAGCCTGCTGAAAACTTTCAGATTGTGAAATCAGGAACCTGAGGGAGGGCAGAAAATTTGAGTAAGCACATTACCACTTCCTCTGGAGGAGTTGGTTGCTGTTCCAGTGGTATTGTAACCACTCAATGTCACAGTGATCTCTCTGGTCCAGCTCAGCACTGCTCCGCAAACTCATCTTTTTACAGTCACTGACTCAGCTTTATGAGTAGCTGGTGTACCTTTTTTGAGTTCAGTAGGAAACTCAACTATATATTTAGGGTATCTTATAAATAACTCCCTGCCCTCTACACAGCTGACACAAAAGGAGGTTTTAATTTCTCATTTTGGTAATGATTTGCAGCTGTTGTTCCACTGGGCTTACAAAACATTAAATATATGCTTCAATAAATGCTTCATGTGTATATATTTATATATAAACATTGAAAAATTACTTCTGAGAGTCACTTTCAAACCCACCATATTTTATGCAACACCCATGTCTTGCAGATATACTAAACAGTCCTTGCTGCTATCACAATTAAGCAGAGCAATTCTCATTCTTCCCTCTCTCTTTCTACATATATATATCTCAGTAATGAGGATAGAGCTGTGATTCAGTGTGACAATTTTTAGACAGGAGAGCTATGTTTCACTGGCTGCTTTAGGATATATGAAGGTCTGTTTATTCTGGAAAACTCTTTGCTGTATTTCCTTTTAGAACAAGAAGTAAGATTGCACAAGGTTAGGTTTTCTTCTTTTTTTATAATTTAAATTAAAATTTTCTAACCTTGGCAATATGCTTGATCAGTTCTTTGGATTTTGGTTTTCAGGTTTTTTGTCTTTCTTTCTTCATTAAATTGTTTCTTTATTCATCAAATGATCCAGATTTTTTCTTTGTGTCAGCATTTCAACTGGAAAATGAAAGATGGATGAAAAGATAAGAAACCAAGTGAAATTCTGCCCTGCTGAAACCAGGGCTGTGACTTCAGATCTGCTGCATGAGTTGAGGCAAGTCACTCGGCCTGTGCCTCCGCTTTGCAGCCCATAAACTGTGTGCTATAACTGTTTTTCAGCGAGATGCTTCAAGATGCACATCTGAAAAGCACTAAGCGTGATTAATATCCAAGCACGTGATGTCTGACATGCAAAAATACCATGTTGTTTAATCACTGGTGCCTTATGGATGTTCTTTGACATAAAGACAGCAGCTGGGTCTCTTCAAAACAATCCCAAAAATTCTAATCATTAATGATTTACTTGCTACGCAAGTAATTACACAGGGACTAGGAATTCGAACAGTGATGTGATCAAGATTCATCTGCATGATTGCAAACACTTTAAAATTATTTTTCTAATATTTATTTTTAATGAACATTAAATTAAAAATTCTTAAAGCCTGGTATTTAACGTCACAATATGTTTGAAATATCTAGTGGGAGTTAAAGGAAGCTAGGAGTGTGGAATCTCTAATATTAAAAAGAGGAAAGATTGGCTTGTTCTTTTACTGCTTGCTCTCACCCTCCCACTTTACAGGGACAGAGAGGTCATAGAGGATCCTGAAATGATCAGTCACTTTCTGCATTAAGGGCACTCCTGTGCCTCTGCTCATCACCCACTACTGTCTCCCACAAGTGTTAATAGTAATTATATGGAGCAGCCGGTGTGAGCAGTAACATTAGGGAATGAAGACAAATTAGTTCAGTGGGTATAGACTGGTTAGTTCTCTTTTGATTAAGAACTTCTCAGCTGTGTGTACTTCTTTTCTCTTTGAAGAACTAGCTCTCCCTGCTGACTCTGGTGACAATTTCAGTCCTACCTTCCTTGCTCAGCTATTTCTGTTGGTCAAACAGGAAGGAAGATACTACAGCAAGCTGCGGTAAATTCTAGACTTACTAGTACCTTTGACATAGTTTATAATTTATGAAGAAACTGATGTGCATTGCATTTGGACTAGATGCCCTACTAGATGGTCCTTTCCAGCTGAGCTGTTCTATTCTGGTCTAGTCTAGTCTAGTCTACTGCAGCTGAATGGGACACTTGGACTTGGTAATGCAATAACCCTGTTCAGGAAGGGATTTAAGCATAGGTACATATATTTTAAAGCATGTGTACAGCCTTGTGGATGGCTGTGAGTACTTTTAATTCCTCCTTGGCCTTCAGTGAAGCATACTACTTCTGACATGCCTAAGTGTATTTTAGTGATACTGATACTCCTTGTGATAAGATTAGAATACGTGATTGATTTTTTTTTTTTTTTAACTGCCAGCTACTCCAGTTTCTCTGTAGCATTCGCTACATTTTTTCGTCTTTAACTTCGTACTCTTCCCCCAGTGCCCGTGCTGTCTGTCTAAGCGAGGAACACCTCCTTTCAACTTGACTTCCATTTCAACTCAGCAGGCACCACAATCTTTTTCTTGGCTCCTGGTATCTCATCTAATCAGACACCATGCTTTTATGCTGGCTCTCTGCATCTGCACTAGGTATTTTGTTAGACTATCAGGCAGAACTAAAAGCTTACAGCTTGCCTACCTTCTTGTCTGCCAAATTGGAAAGAGGGGAGGAGAGAAGGGAGGGGAGGGAGAGACTGTGAGAGGCCTTTAGTGTGAGTCATCTCTAACTTCAGTCCTTTCCCTACTCCTATGGAAGTGCTACTTGGTATCTCTAGTATGCATGAAGATTCAGCACTTTGCTCTGCACAGAGAGAATTTCCAGACCCTTTGATAATATCCTATTCTTAAATAGTGGATATATCTTAATGGCGAATTGTAAGCAAATTAAACCAACCAAAAAGAAGTTCTACCTCACCTGGCTGGGTAAGCTCTTAATATGTAACTTTTGCAGCTAACACCAAAACAACAGAGGATAGCTAACTGCACCTCTAATAAAACTTGTATTTCAGTAAGGGAGTCTGGTGGTTTAGTAATACAGGGGAAGGATCATGAATTTCAACTGCAATTGTGTTTCACTTTTCACTACTGTATTTCTAGTTTCAGTCACAGCACACGGGGACAGCAGAAATTTCTCACACTACTCTGATGGTTTAGGATCTTCTAAGTTGCATGGAATATATAAAAATGGTGACCATGGCAGGCTTGGCCAGGATTGCTGCAGAGCACATAGCAGCAGTGAATAACACAATTGGTGGCCATATAAGTAGGGATGAAAAGAGGTGATAGCATCATGCTCAGGTAAAGCAGCACCTTTACTAAAATGTCTGTTCAGTTCCAAAAATAGCATAGAAGTACAGAAACTAAATGATGAACAGAATATAGTCTACGGCCCAGGTAGATCTGACAGAGAGAAGTAGGGGGTCTGCTGCATGTCTTGTTTCACAGTTGTTCCCCTCCTGCCTCCTTCCCTTTCGCTGCCAGGTTGCAGGGAAGTGCACATCTTCCCTTCTCAGCACGGCTGTATCCGCTTTCTGCCCTTGCACACACCGGAGGGAGTTAGATGTTTACTGGGAAGAATTACAGTCCAGAGCAGCCATTGCATGACATACTCAAAAGTCACAAGAGACCATTTTCTGTTCAGTGTTGACATCTCAAATTCTTTATCCCACAGCTGCCGTTACATATAGTTGAAATAACACACATGAAAAGCTGCTGAAAATAGCTAACATGTTCTATGGTGACATACAACATCCACCGATTTGTTTAAGACAGTACAGGTCAACAACAGAGGTTTGGTTATGTCTGTTTTGGAGTTTTACTTTTGTAGAGCAGTTTTTAAGAAGATAAAAAGCATTTCTTACAGTCTAAGCCTGTCTGAGTCTTTCAGGGTTCATGGAGAAGTGCACACTCTAGTTTACATAATTCCTTGACCCTCTGCTACCTACTTGTTCTGGCTGAAGTGAATAAGTCAAACTTTAATGTGATTATGTGGTCAGATAATAATACAGAGCTCTTCATCCATTTAAGTTGCTCTGCAAGGTGTGTAGTATTTGATAAACCACAGACACAACAGCAGAGAAAGAAACCCTTGTTTTCTCTTTCCCTTTTTTTGTTCTCTGTCAGTTGGCTGTTGTTTCCATTTTATGCCATGGGATTATGTTAAGCAGTTTATGCCCTTAGCTTATTTTTACTGGGAAACCACCACTTAATCCTTATTCCTTTTCTTTGTGGATGTTTGTCACTGCAGCAGACTTTTGCTCTTCCCTTGTATCTGCTGCAGCATTTCAGGTCAGTTCTTTCTCCATTTTTTTCACTTGGTGCCAAGTGCTGTATCACCTTGTTTGCTCAGCAACCTCGTAAATCTGATTCCCCTCTGCTTACCCTTGTATAAACCTGAAGTGTTTCAGGTACAGGCAGTGAACCTGTGCCAGGACAGAACAATGCAGATACTGGTGCAATGGGATGATACAAATTATAAATCAAAATGAAAGTGGCCTTTGCCATCAGGTGTCAGCTACAAACATGTAGACAGAATAACTTTACACAATAACTTCAACCTAGGATGTGTTTGTTGCAGATTCAATGTAAGCAGCAGAAAACTTTATAGTAACACATAATATTTCCTTAATGCAAGATGTCCATCACTGTATGACATAATAAATATTTTACTTAATTCTGATGAAAAAGAGTGATCTCTGGCCTAAAGACATGGTGTTTTTCTGATGTCACCCTTTTCTCCCACATTAATTTGCATGAGCAGAATATAGCACATACTGTGATTAATGTATCTGAAGTTTTAATAATGGCCAGTTTCCCCAAAAACTGAAATGATTGTTGGTGTAATGAAAACATCAACTTCATGTAGGCAGTACTAAAAAATAATGGGGGAAATTGTTTACAGCCTTCCTCCCAAGAGTCTGAAAAGTGATGACTCCTTAAAATCCAGAAAATCAGTTGCTTTACTAATAAGCCATTTAAAAGATAAATGGAAACACTGATGTGCTTGAAGTCAATGACAGGACATTTTTAAAAAACATACCAGAAAATAAATCCATTGTGAGATGCTTCTATATTCTTATTTAAATCATTAATAACAAGTCTGCAGAAGACATAACAAATTGTGGTAAATCATGAGGACGGTCTAAAGGTACACAGTGCTATGAGTTACCTACTTAGATGTTTGCAGGCCGATAGCCAGAGTAGTACAACTGGGAGCACAGACTGAAGATTGTATCAGTAGACTGTATCTACAGATAGATATCGATGTACTTAATATTTTTTTTCTTTTTCTTTTTTTTTTCTTTTTTTTTTTTTGAGTCAGTAAGAGAGAATGATTCCTTCATAGCTACCCGCCTCTCTGAGCTCTGTGTTTAACGTCTATCGTGAAAGACTACTGCTGTCTTGGGATGTACAGATGAGAGTATTAAGTAAAAGGAAAATGATCTTCTCTTTGGACTTAGCATTGTGTGTGTCAGGGGGACAACACAACAGGATACTGGTGTTCAACCAGATGTCAAGTGAGGCTGAATAAATAGAGGAAAATCTGATCAGAGGTAGTGTTGGATTCTCCATTTGACATTGTTAAAATGAGATTTACATACATTTCTATCTTTGAATTCAACTCTAGGCAAAATCCTGTCATCTGTTATGCTAGGTAGTAGACTGGATAGCCTTTTTTATATTTAGATACCCTAAATTTCCCTGTTCTTTTGACCTTGCACTTTGAAACCTTCACTTAGTCTTTTTACTGTTTTCTCCCTTTACAACTACAGGACATGCAGCTCTTGCCTCCACAGTGATATTTCACAACTGAGTCTTCACTGCTGCTACTCTCAAGCAACCCTGCGGAAATCAATGAGTCTTGTTTAGGGGACATGGGGTTAAGCATTGCCTTAGGTATGCCTGCAGCACTTGCAGCTCTAAATAAAGATATGGTTATAATCAAATCTTATGCTTCAGGGCTTTTATGACTGCCTGTAAGAACGGAGAAGAATATATACATATATATGTATATTTCCCTTCTGTTTCCTTAAGAACAATTAAGCATTTTTATCTCAGGGTTTTGCATAGCTTGTCTAATGCCTTCCCCTGCAACACTGATGAGGGGCGTTTGTTGAGGCTGAAAATAGTGGAAGAGCAAGAAGAGGTCAGGGTAGCCTGTTCTGGAGGCGAATATACTGGTGACCTTTCTTCATGCACTTAAAGTCTAGCCAAAGACCAGCTTTGGGGAAAAATATAGATTTTGCACCTGGGAAGAACAGCTGTTATGATGGTTCTTGGTTTTGTTTTTCTGTCAGTGATGTGGATTAGTATCTTCTGGGCATACCCTCAGTTGTGAACTGAATTATCTTCTCTGTCCTCTGCCTGTGGAGAACTGTTTATTCCCCTGAGAACAGAAATAATCCTTCTGTCCTTTAGCCTAACAGTGTAGTTCAATGACACAGTTAATCAGGGGTACCTGTTCTCATGTAGCTAAGCATTGCATTGGTTTAACTGTACCAGAAAAGGTAACCTAAGCATTAAAAGAGGAGGGAAATGTAATAGCCTGTATTATTCAGGAAGTCAAAATAGATGGTACAAAGGTCTCTCCTGTCTTTAAGCTCCACAAAATGAGGAATTGGCAAGTCAACCCTAATTTTTTTTTTTCACAGTTTCCGAATATACTTAATACTGTCTTTAACCCTGAACTACATTATTTGTTATTTCTTTTTCAATATCGCAGCTTGAAACTGTATGGCTGGTTCTTTCTTTTTCAGTCTGTTCCTTTCACTAAGTGCATGTCCAGATTACTCTTTCATGCCTCATTTCACGTGGCTTGCTGTACAAAGATATCAAATGTTTCGTTAGCTAGTTTACTCACCCTGCTGCACTGCAGGTTTTCTGAGGCTTTTCTCTGCACTGACTATCTGTGTGTTTCCCTTTGTTTTGCTGTAGCACCACAGATGCTGTCTCGACTGAACACAGCCCTTACAAATTATTTTGATCTCTCCATTTAGCGTTTGTATGTTAAAAGTTACATGGTTTAAAACGAATGCATGAAATAAAACTATTGTTTATTTCTGATACAAAGATATGGCAGCTAAAGGGTGAGTATTAGGATTGCACACATTTACCCCACGTAGGTATGTGGTGGTGTGTGAGGTTCTGGGAGGGGAGCCAGGCTGCAGCCAGTGCAGAGCAGCAAGCCATGCAGCCCGCTTGGGACCCTGGTTTTGCGTGAGATAAACGGTCCCTGGCCTATGCCTCTTTCTTTCCTAAAACTGGTTTAATGTAGATGCTTAACTTTTAGAAGCTTAAAAGCTAAAGAAGATGTACTTCACCTCACTTGCTTAGGTGTGACACAGAGGCCTGAGGTCATACTTTTCTTCTGTATCGAGGCTGATCCCAGTGTGGATGCTTTAGGATCATCTCCCTGAAGCCTTCTTTTGAACATTAGTGCAGCTTATGACATCATCTCTCCCTCCAGGCTGTTTTGTTTATCTACCACTTCCTTTTAGAATTACTTAAAGTTTCTTTCCTTCACTGTTCAGATGAGGAAAGTCCCTGGGAGATGGGTTCACTGCGCACTCAGAGATAGAGATGATTCTGCTGGAGTGAGCTCTGAACAAGCCAGGTGGGACACCAGCATCATGCCCTGCACAGACATCTTGTTATGGGGCTTTATGGAAGGTGGAGGGTCATTCTGCTTGTTCAGTTTCTCCATGGTTTAAAATAGTTGTGTATAGACAGATTTTCTATCCCCCCACCTTTTCCCAGATTTTTCAGTTTCTGATATTTCAGCACTTATAAGGAAGGTCTCCTGCTGCTTGGAGAACAGGAAAATCATATTACGTCAGCACTAGGGTGGTCTTAATCTAGCTTTGACAACTATTATAGATTTGTAAATCCTGACATTTCACACTGTTTAAGAAACAAAACAAGCCAGTGTTTGGTTCAAGTGGTAGGAGTGGGCATGTTTCAACATACAAGGTGAATCATCAGAGTCTATCAGCCAGTCAAGTACTGTACATTTTTTCCTTAAATTACCTTCCAAAGTGATGGAAAAACCCTTATACTTTAGAGAAGTCCAGATGCTTCATTTCCAGTAACTTAAATCCCTCTCCAGCATGTTTTTTTATTAAGATCTTTTACAATTAATTGAGAGTTAGCTGCTGTTGTGTGTGGGGGTGGAGAATCAGCTCTCAGCTCAACAGAAAAAGAAAAAAAACAGATGTCAATCAGAGGAAATTTTTTCTTTTCAGTAAACTTGAGTGTGTGTGCAGAGATGGGGAATATAAGCCATACATTTGCAGCTATCTAAACTGATTTTAAATTGTACAGATTGAAATCAGGGGCGTTTATATCTTTGTTAATATTAGGATGCTTATTCCAGATGACAACCACAGCCAAAAAGAAATCCTAAATCTAATGCTCCTAGCAACCTATTCCAAAAATGTGGAGTTTAATATTTAATTGTTTAATTAAAACTAAACTTTTCATTTAACAGTGAAAAAAAACACTCAGTAGAAGTAATAATTTAGTGCTTGAAGAAGGTGATTATTTAATCTCAGAAGTTTTCTTGTTTCTTATCTTTATTACTTGAATACAAAATCTTTGTGTTTGCTCTAATAAAAAAAACCTCATTAAAATAATAAATAACCCAGCTTGCCTTTATTTGGCAAGCAGTATTCCCCATTTAGTTGATTTCTAAGGTGATAATCTCTTGAATTATTGGGTTTTAAGTGGATACTTATTGAATTTCTTCCTTTGACATCCTCCTGACCCTCAGGCCTTCCTGTCCCTGAGAACTGGACACAATGGGACTTCCACAGGTACGAATGGACCCCTCTGTGCAGAAGACAAGTCCTTGACGGCATTCAGTGTCTTCACTGCCCTGGGTTTTGCGGTGGGGAAGTGAAAACTTATTACCTGTCCAAACTGGATAAATTTATGAGGGCAATATAATGTGTTTCAAGGTGATATTAGCGTTTCCATTCAGAGACAACCCTGTACGGAGAAGACTAAGGGGTATCTCCATCATTGTGGCTTCAGCAGATCTAGGATTGGCAGAGAAAGATGCAAGATTGCTAGTAACACCAAGATGCACTGAGTAATCTCTGAGCTTCCCTGGTGTTACACAAAACACTGGGATATATGCAATGGATTTGTAGTACAGCTATGGAACCATTTCCTCATAGAGGTTCCACAACCACAACAATTTTCTGCCATCAAGGAAATACATTACCCTTGTATAACAGGTTATTCCAAGGAATAAGATTATGAGGCCCTCTGTTGCTGTCTTTTGTGTGTGTGTAAGTGTTGGGGACGGGGCACAGGGTGGTTCATTGCCTCTCAAAATCTTTCCCTGAAGCTACTGGAAGCCAAGGATCAAGATGTTATCAAAAGTGTAGGATGTATATAAGCAAATTTTTGTTCAGTTCAGAAGTAGACAGGGTGGTAGTCATTGTCACAGTACATGAGAACTTCTGGCTGTGAAACCCTACACTCTCTTCAGAACAACTTCTTAAAATCCTGATTGCAGCCTGGATGGAAAATACAGGTAAATTTTCCTATAGCTTGCCACAGTTTCAAATACATAATTGCTTTTGGAGACCTCATATTTCTTGTTATCTCTGCAGGGTTTTTTTGGGGATATTTGCGATGCAACACTACAACACTGCTCTTCCCACTTCTGAACATATTGCCTACGTGGTCTGGTAAACTGGAGGAAATTAATATCTTTCTTCTATGTTGTTCTCAGGAAATGTATGCAGGGGGCCTCTGCAAACATCAATTGCATGACTGTTCTCTGCAAACTGCACTTGCTCCCTCCTGGTGTGAACTACAAATGAATTACAGCACACTTGTCCCAGCACGGCAAGCTGCATGCTTGTGCTCTGCCCTGGGACATGGTGGTGAAGGCCCTTGGCTGTCAGCAGAACTAGCTCCAGGACCAGGAGACAGAGATGCAGCAACTCTGTCTCTTTGCTGTAGCTAAGGACTCCTCTGAGCTATGTGGATGTATGCCGTCTGCACTTGGCACTGTCTCAGGAACTTTGGTGTGCCTCTCCGTTTTTCCACATAATTGTACTCAGATAAATGGTTCACTAGGAAGCGATGCCTATCAGGAAGAGCTAAGGGGAGATGAACGTTCACAGGGAGAAGGCAAGATGAAATTCCGATCCTTTTCTTTATAGAAATTTTGTCAGTTCTCTGACTTATTCTGATGTAAAATCAGTGTAATTGCAGTAACCTCCAGGGATTTATAGTTTGTTCTGTTGTTGGAGGAGGAATTTACACTGTATAAGCATAGTCAAAGAGGCTACTCTGATCGTGAATATTTTAACATCATATATATTTTCATTTCTGTTTTGTCTAAGCTTCCTTATGACTGCTTCTTCCTCTTCTCGTTACTTCTGGATTAAGGGTGAGCCTGTTATTCTGTATCCTTTGTTTCTCCAATTCTACCCTGCCTCCCAAAGGATTACCTTCAGAATGGCAGAAGAAATATGTGTTGAGGAAATAGACCAGCAAGGCATTATTGTTGGAAACTCTTGACTTGTCGAGGCTATAGCAATACTCTGGAAACATATCTTTGTGATGAATTTTCCAATATGAAAAGCTTTTGAAATTGTTGACAGAGCCTATTTGGAAAATTTTAAAACAGAAAGATTGGTGTGGTTGATTCTTTTAATTGCATTTTTGTCTTGAAATTTTGAGCTTCACTCAGCTCAAGTGAAAGCAAACAGCCTGTTGTCATTGAAAAAAAAATTTACCTGATCCACGTTATTTTCAGAGTAACACCTTGCAAAACAATTTAAAAAAAAATCAAATTTTTGTTTCATTTTGGATCATAAATAACTACAAAAACTTAAAAACCCTCCCATAACAAGAATTTTTTTTCCAAAAGGTCTACCACACCCACTCTTCCAGCAGCCTTCTGGAGCCAAGGATTGCAGCAGGCATCTGTGAAGGGGAGTTCAGTGAGCGCTGGAGCACATACAGTGTTTTAAACACTGATAGCACAATAGCAGCAAAGCCTACCTTCTCCATCCTGCCTAGTGTAAGTGATGAATTACCCATTCCTACTCTGACACAGAGCTTGGATTTACATGAAAGGGGCTCAAAACTGAAGTGATTACAAAAGGATGTACTGCTAATATTAGGCTTCGAGTTGGGTAACTGCTGATCCTTCATCTAAAAAGAAAATCTTTCTCTTCCTTTACAAGGATTCGCTTTGCCTAGCTGAGTTATTCAGCCATGGCGTAGAGGAACTGTACCCTTTCATGAATTGTTCTCTGCTACCTTGGTGTTTTGTTTCGTGTGTTCCTTGGTCTTTCTGAGGCCCCCGTGAGTAGCTTGCTGTATGTGTTTTTGCGATCATTTTCTGCTCTGCTTATCTGATTGGGTTCGTTTTGAGCTATTTGTAGACAGTACAAAAAGAGACCAGATTAAAATCAATGCAGACATTGTGTTCCCACACATGCCCTGTATTCCTAGGTATTAGAAATGGGAATGAGTCATCCAGCAATACAGTTAAGTACTGACAAATGGTTGTCTAGAGCTCTGATAAGTAAAATCTCTCTGAGTTATTGCATATTTTCTGTCTCCACATACTGCTGGTATAAATCTAAGACAAAAACATCTATTTTCTGCCTCCCCAAGGACAGAACTTGCAGTCTTTGTTCAGGTATATTTTCCAATGAAATGTGTGGGAGTTAGGGGGACTAGAGCACTGAGACTAATTTTATGTCTTGGGACAGATCAAAATAAAACAACCCTCCTGTACAGACAGCACTTGTCTGCATCAATGCAAGTACACGTGTCTCTACAACCAGAACAATGGTATTTTTAAAGCTTTGTTTGGTAATGTTGCTTCCCTCCAACTCAAGGGATATCTCACTTTCTAAATCATGCTGAGCACACCAGGTTTTGGCCGTTAAAAAGTTAACAATGAAATGAAGAAAAGTGACAATTGTGATATAAAGGAGAATAAAATATCACCTGAAGACAATTCATTGTTTTATCTGTAGTGTTTATTTTAAGCATATTCTTCAAGAATTGGGTTGGTTTAGCTGCAGGGCTGTAGTTAAATTCTTTTTACAACAGAGGAAGGACAATTTACTAGAGATACTATTTATGTGAAGGCAAGTAGAGTTTATTCTTAAGGCTCTTCTTAAACGAGAAATAGGCAGACAGAGTGATTGTTTCAGAAGAATAGAAAATCCTACTGAATAAAACCTCCACAATTATTTATTTAACATTATCACATCTATTCCAGTCAAAGGCAAATTTCACTTGCTAATGTTGGAAGGAGGAGGGAGCTCACTTCTCCCAGCTTTTCATAGGAGATTCTTAGAGTCTCTCTTAACGACAGAAAAGAAAAAGAGCACATCAATCCTGCTTCTCCACTGTATGCTCAAAGCCCTCTTAAATTTACCTTCTAACTGGAAATGTTTTAATTCCCAACATACAGAACTTGTCATGCATGTTCTCCCCAGCTGCAAGTGTCTAACATTTTCTTTCTTTTCTCTCTCTCTCTCTTTAAAATATATCTGCAAGAGACATCAGAATTTGTTGAGGTTGTCCTGAGTTGGACACTAAACAAGCGTAAGTAGTAAATGTGTAACCATACTCTCACGAGTCTTCCGTATGCTTCACTGTCGTAGTGCTCTTGTTCCTACTCTGGGATGTTCAGGAGCAGAAGCAGCAAAGTGAGCAAGGGCTCTGATGACAGTATGTGGGAATTAGAGGGAAACTTTTCTTTTTTTTTGTATTTGCAACGTAAGGTTTGAATGCAAGCAGTCAAAGATAGAAAAATAAAGCCTCATCGTCTCCTTCCTGCACTCCCAGCTTGTGTGAGTGCATGGCTCCCTTTAAGTACTCCCCACCTCCCCTTCATGACCTGCCCACTGCTTTTACCCACTCCTGAGCAGAAATCTGCAATTCTTCTTCTCCCAGAGGCAGCCCAGGGCTATGGCATCTTGTGTACCTACCGTCCAGAGTGCAAGGCATATTTCTTTGACTTCTCTAACAAACAAATAGCACATGCATTTAGATTTTATTAAAAATAAATTCCAAAAGAAAACACTCTGCTGAACACACATCTTCCCCTGAGGAGAGAAGCAGAGAGCGCAAACATTTGATAGATGTTAGTCACGTTGTTTCCTGCATTACTGGAAGGCACTGAGACACTGTGGTGATCGGAGCAGCATTACAAATGGTGTACACAAGAAAAGAGTAAAAATGTGTTGGGATATTTAGTCTGCTACACTTTGCTACATTCTCACCTTCCAGCTCTTGAAGAAATTTGAAGAAAATTCTAATTAGAATAAAGCATAATCATAAAATGGACTTTATTCCTAACCATGTTGTGAAGGTTATAGCAGACTCAGCTATGCTCTTGTTTCAATCTCTGTCTACTTTGCATTTAAAGATTTGATCAGTGGTTGTTTCACTAACTCCCTGCCTGTGTAGCATGCCATCTCTTGTATGTAATGTCGTTTGCTTCCCAACCATTCATATTCAGAATTAAAAAACAGAAATGGTCAAGTGGAATTGACCCTTGTGTACTAAAATAGCATAAGTTGTAAACTCACCCTCAGGAAATCTGGTCTTTTGGAACAAATACCCAGTAGATGCTGATATGCTTTAAAGCCTTTATTCGTCTGCCCAAAGAAAATTCGCAGCAAAGGGTCACACCCTTTCATATTCAGCTGCAGCTTGAGTTTTCGTTTTTGCATTCCACATTAATTTATTTTCTTTTTCAGTACCCGTGTCAACTTTGTGAAGCCTAAACATTTTGGCGAGACTTGATGCATGCATCTTCCACCTTTGAATAAGCAGTGTGTAGCCTCAGAAAAGTTTTCTACTGGGTCAAGAGAAACAAGAAAACAGTCAGTTGAACACTTTATTGGGTCAGGAAAAGATAGCTAATGGGTTAACTATTTATATACAGTGAAGCAGATCCAGAAATCAGAAGAATCGCAGGAAAGAATAAGCTGAAACACAGTCAGAGAAGGTATTTGACACTGCAGCTGTTTTACTTTTAGTGTGCAGTTACTTCAACTTGCATTTACTAAGTTAGTTGCTGACTCTATCCAAACTTTTTCCACACCTCAGTTAAACTCAACCAATCTAACTTTAAAGATACCTGCCTTTTCCAGATGTAGAATTAAAATTTTGCATTTTTTGTGGTCCTCAAGAACTTCAGTATGCAAGTATTCAGAGCTTTACACAATGGAGCAGTATTACAAAATTTAAACTCTTTCCCTAGTTCATATGCTAACATATGTTCCATCTTAAACCAGGTCAGAGAGCAATATCTTGCCTAGATAAGGCTGAGAATGGGACTTCAAACATGTGGAAAGATATAGGAAATGACAGCAAATAGGAATGCTGTAAAGGTACCAGAGAAAGTCTCTGAAATTCTGCTCTTTATGATTTTCAAAATGCTCCTTCAATCTCATTCTGATGTAAGTTGTCAGAGTACAGGAAATATACGTATGTATATTTTAGAAATAACAATCCATCAGAAATGCCCAGTTTTCAGAGAGTGATTCTCCCACTACAATTCTTGAGAATTCTTATTAGAGATTAAAACCAAGTGAAAAAAGTTCTTGTTGCTTTTTTTCCCAGAGTTTACGTAACCCAACCTAACTTCTCAGCTTGTTTTCCAAACTAAATCTTACTCCACATGCTAGGATTATTCCTGCGATTTTGAAAGACAATATGTAACCGCATCTCTTGTTGACATCTGTTGCAACAGTAGTTCTGTGAGAATGCTGTAATGAATTCAAGGAAAACTTCTTATGCTGATTGCAAGCTATCTTGTGATTGCAGAGCTATTGCTTCTCTAGATTATTTTGTTGCTTACCTTATGATTTAGTAGAGATTTTAAAGCAAGGCTACTTGTTAAGGCATATCATCAACCCTGCTTCTTGAGAAGCTTGGTGCCTACAGGGCTTCTTTCAGATTTCTTTGTTTCAACGAAAAACTTTGCAGGTCGTCTCAATAATGAGTGAATAGTAACTGCACATCATGTTCTGCCAGGAGATCCAACCTGAGATTCTCAGTTTAGCTGCTGCCTTTACTGCCACTCTTCATCTTTACCAGAATTACCTTCTTAAACATGATCTATCAAACCACCTCTGTTTATGCTGAGATACCTGATGAAGAGAGCTGTTAATAGGTGTTTTTGAGGACTGCCAAGAAAATCTTGGCTGTTGGTGAAGCTTTTCCAAAAGGGTGACTGTCTGACCTTGTTGATCTTCAGCTTCCCACTTTTTACAACTTGTTAGCATCACTTACTGGTCAGATTAGTATCAGATTATAGGCTCCTTCTCCAACTGTTGCTTTTGATTTACTGCTCTTCCTTCCTTCCTTTCTTCCTAGTTTGTCCACTGCATCCCTCACTGATGCCATTTATCTGTCATTGTCTTTCACTGAAGCTTCTAATACTGTCTTAAACTGTTTGCAAGATTTCACTCTGGCACAGTGATGAAAGTGCTAGTCTCAGCTGACCAGTCCATGTTCTGATTCCTGTGCCCATTCAGGTGGACAAGCTTCTTCACTGCTGCAGACTATTTGGTGTCATTTATTGTTAGAATAAATTTTCCACCTTAAGTTTTCCATTGACTTTATGGGCTTTGGATCATGCCTATGTAGCAACGTAGTAATCACGTCATTGCAAGCTATGAATAGACACCTTTTTCATCCAACCCCTTCCCCATGGAACAGAGTATTTCAATGTGGGATTCATGAAGAAATATCAAGGTTGCAATTATTTCACTCTTACATTATTTAATAGAGACTTCCTTGCTTTCTAGCCTAAGCAATCCTGTTCATGACCTAAGGTGTCCTGCTGCTGAAAAGCTTGAGCATCTCAGCTGCGCAGGCTGAAAGGCACTTAAAAACCAGCTTGTAAAACACAGGAATTGCAGCATTAGTTACGAGAGGTTCAGATATTTTACCTATTCCAGACTTTAGGAATATGCTGAATTGAAAATGAACTTTTGGGCTGGGTTCCCTCGTATACATGAGATATCATTACCTAGTAGCTGTGTGTGGAAAGGAGGATCAGCTGCAATATTTATGTAGCATGAGAGAGCGTGATGTCTCCTGTTTACTCTTCCATAAATACATATCTTATCAGTGCTTTTTTTCTAATTATAGAAGCAAGCAGTGGGTTCATTTTTGTTGATGCTGGCCCTTTGTTTGATATGACAATGCACCAATTATCAGCAAATCACTGTGGGTTTAAAGCTAATCTTTCTGATACGGCCCAGCTTTTATGAATCTTACCTGCTTTTCCAGAGAAGACAAAGTGGAAGCACAATTCACTGTCCGTTACATGTAACAAAGTTTTGTTTTGTTTGAAGAAAGCTGGTTGTCCTTAGCTGCCATATGGAAGCTCAAACAGCTGTTTGCAGCCCAGCAATATTAGGTTGCATGCAGGAAAGGAATGTGGTGATACTATAGTCCAGATCTTCAGCTGCTATAAATCTGCATAGCTGCCTCTACTCAAAACAGATCTCTGTTGTTTTATGCATTCTGAAGACACATCAACGCTGCGAAATGAAGTGTGGTGCAGAAATCACTGAAAAGGGGAAAGTCTGTATCAGTAAATCCATGTGACATAGTTCAGTTCATTCATGGAATTATCTGCTGAGCCTCATAATCAGGTCTGTTTAAAAACAGGTTAATCAATAAGCTTTACCCAGCTGAAGGATATTGCAAATGCAGCTGTCAAGCTTCAGTGCTGAATATGCTCTCAGTCATGTGTTTTGATATTAAAGTCCACAACATCCTCTGGTGCAAGATTATAATTTGCAGAGTATAGGCCTTGGATTTCTCAGTATGCACTGGGGTAGATATGCAGTCTGGTTTTGGTTTATACATTAAGACTTCTGCTGTTAAATTTCCTCTAATTGAAATGTTGCTTTTCATTGTAAACAGTGAGTTTTTCTTCAAGAGCTCATTCGTTGTATTCTGGGTTCTTTCCTCCAGCCCTTGTGTATGAAACTGTTTTGGCATCTCCTGTGCCTTTCATGATTTTCAGGCTGCCACAACTGGAGATGTAAGGGATAACCACAACCACCACTGAGAACCTTCTTGCCTTTGATGGTGTAGCCTGGAACAAGTAGGGTCCAAGTTTTCACAACACCATCTTTTCCTTATCTGCTGAACTCTAATTCTAGCTGCTTTTTTTGTCTAGCTTTTGTAGTTACTTTTTGCTTGTTGAGAAGAGGGCACTCTGTTTTTTCAGCTTTTCACCAGAACACACTCCATATCACCTGCCCATTGTGTGCTGTTTAATCTTTTCTTTCTAAATGCAGGTGTTACCCTTCTTCACTATACCCTTCTTTGGAGCTGCGGTTTACCTCATTGCAGTAGCCCTCGACTCTGCTCAGGCTTCTGTTTTGATTAACATGTTGGCCTTTGCAAGAGACACCCAGACACTTTTTCCCAGTTTTGACTTCTCAAATGAAATACTGGTCCCAGATCCATGTTTATTCCACATGACACATTGAAAATTAAATCAATGAGAAGACCGCTGGAGAGCACACAATTGATCTAACTTGAGGAGACGTTTCTTCAGAGGAAGAATCCAACTACATGTAAGACCTGTAAGGAGATGTATTGTTAAGTGTCATTGCTAAGCAATAGTTTTTACCCTTCTCTGTTTGATTTTTAACTATTTTGGTTTCTACTGTAAAGAGAAGAGTCTGGATTGCACACCCTGCTCCAGCAGCTCCTAGGACTTGGGATTACTCAAGCAAGGGTTCTTCACTGGTTTTGTATGTGGAAGTACAAAAGAAATTAAGGGCATAACCACAATGGATAATGCTGTTCAGGATAATCTGATTTACTTTTTCTGGCATTTGTGTCTGCTGACAACAGAACCTACACAGATGGCAAATAGTGAACAACAGCTACCACATGCTCATCCCCATGTCTGCTTTTGGTACCTACCAGCCAGTTACAGGGGGTTGTCAGGAGATTCCCGTGGCTGCTCTAGAAGTGATCTAGGTGCTTGATACTACTTGTGTTTCATTATTGTGTCAGAGCTTTGGAACAGGCGGGATCTATTTTTGTAGGCAAATCATCAGCTGAGAGGAAACAGTTGTGCTCTGTGCTTATACATTTCTTGATGTTTTGCTGGCTCTTGCTTGGAGCTGTCGTACTGACATCATTGCATCAAGCCATGGGTTCCTACAGCAGCTGCCAATTAGGAACAGAATGAACATATCATTCTTCAAATGGAGGAAGTTAACAACTGTCCTTTATTATTATGTAATTAAGTTAAGGATCTGGTCTTGATCTTCAAAACCTTCAAAGTGTTTGGCTCAAACTCTTTGTGGGACTGTCTTTCCTTCCCTAGCCAGTGACCGCTAACATCAATGCTTCCTGAATGAAGTACAAAAGAAGCTTGCTTGCTTAACTTGTTTTGCACAGCACGAATTATTCAGTAGACATGCAAGGCACAAAAACTGGGAAACAAACCCAACACACACAGGACACTTAAATAGCCGGTAGCCAGCAAATATTTCTCAGGGACAAGAGAGAAGTCAAAACTGAAGAAAAAATTCAGATATGAGCCACCCTGGGAGGGTATCTACTGCTACATTTTAGGTCCCTGCTGTTTGTGCCTTACCTGGTTCTCCCCATGTGAGGCACAGTGAGAGAAGCTGTGCTCTCCCTCACATTTGTACACTCCCACTGGGACTGTGTTGGTGCTCTGTTTACATCTTCCCCCGCTGAACCACTGCTTCTTCATGACACTTGCACACAAAATCATCTTTTCTATTTTTAGGTTCTCCGACTCACATCCTGTGAAGAGCAGCGGTGCACTGGGCATGTTCGGTTTCATTTATTTATTTCTCATCACTTATTAATGGTGCATAGCACACGTATATGTCATTTAGATGCCTAGATTAATCCTTCATGTTTCTAAAATTATGTAATGAAGTCTCAGCAGGCTTGGGATGCTTCTGTTCATGCTTTTTTTTGTGCTGACTTGTTTTTGCTGCCTTTAAAAGCAGGAATTCTGTCACTGAATCCAGCGGAAATGAGAATGTTTCCCAAGTGAAATTTTTACCCTATACTGTCACCCCACCCCCAAATTTTCTATTCTGGCAAATATTTAAACATGGCACCATATCTCACTGCTGTCTGAAATACTCATGGGAGAGTATGTAGTCTTTTTAAATTACATAATGAATGAAACCTCAGGAAAAATCCTGAAAAGACAAGTTTATATTTTCTTAATGTTAGAGACTTCAGTTGAATTCAGCAAACTGAGGCTGAACTGGCTTTTCTACCTCAATGTCAATGACCCAATTACTCTTTCCCTCTCTCAAAATAATTGTGCAAATTTCTGTTCCATTATGTTGTTATGAGACCAAGCCTCAGTTTCAGATTTTCAGCTTCAAGTAGCCAAAATCTTTCCTATACAGCTAAAAAAACTGAACAAAAAGCAGCTGGATTTCCAGTTACTGAGCACTTATAGTTTTCACTAACTTTAGGAAAAACTGTGGCTGCCCGGCACTTCCAAAAATCAGGCCAGCCTACTGAGGCTCTTTATGTATAGAGATGTAGTGACCTGATTTTCAAAACTGTTGAGTACAAACAAGTTTTAGTAAATCCAGGACATCTTCAGGTGCTTTGTGAATTTGGATAGTAAGCCAGTACTTCCATAAAACCAGTAAGAATTTGCTGAAGTCTTCAGAAGTATCCAGAGATATAACAATATTAATTTGGTCTCTTGGGCTCATTCTGTAACAGCGGACATGATTTATCAATGTAGATCCCAGAGTGACACTGTTAGGGTTTAACCACATCCTGAACTTTCCTTTTAATTATTATTCTCAATGAACGTTACAAAATGCAGTACCATTTTGGTACAGAGAGCAATGACACATCCTGTACCAGATATGACCACAGATAGTAGAACAGAGAAGTCTTTGTTCATCTGCTTGAAAAACAACTAGCTACATTTTTAATCTTTTTATTTGAAAAACTATTTTGTGCACCGTCTACACTGTAAAAGAGAATAGTCTTGAGTTTGAAGAAAAAAAATCTACCTTTTTCACACGTTACTCCAGAATCTGGGCAGATAAATCTCTGTTCCTTAGTCATTCTGCATACATATGGGTCAGCTCAAATGCCCACATAATATCCTGTAAAATTATCCTGCCAACAGAATCAGGAGTTAGTGAATGTGGTGGTTAATCTCTGCCTTCCCCTCCAGCTCTAAAATTGAAGGATGTTCCTTGCCCACCCCCCAAATTATATTTGTAGTAGTCTTGTTCTGAAGAATCTAACACTGGAACTTTTCACTCCTCTTTCCCCCTGCAAAGCCTTTACATGCTTTTATGTATCAAAAAATAATTTACATGCAACTGACCTAGGTGTCTCTGGGCCACAATCAATATTGTCATTTTTCCTGAAAGCCACAGAGTTCACTATTACCTTTTTCCTTTCCTTATTATTTTATTTGATGCAATTCTGTTATCATTCTACTGGTCTTGGTCTGCTATAGACCTGTTCTGTAGTAATTACAGTGATTTTGCCATTAACATCTAGCTTATTTGTCTGCTGAACTCTTTAAAACCACTGGGAAACATTGGGGACAGAGGGAGTGTCTTTGCCAGCTTCTGTCTATTCAAAAGCAGCATTCTGAGATTGATTTTTAAAATTTAATCCAGTAATTAATTTAATGTAGTGGCTTTAGCTGGTTATATTAGCCATTTCAAGGTTGTTTCCTATAAGATTAAAACCATTAATTCTCCTTTATTTCTCCTGCTTAGGTAGTATGCAAATCACATTTTACATCTGAGCTATTCAGAAAGATTTTCTGTCTCCTGTAAAATGCTTCATTTTGATCTGTCTCAATATTGCTCTGGGCACTTTACTGAGCTGTAAGTACATGGCTGTGCCTGTGGTACCAGGAGTTTTTTAAAAACTCCTGGTTTACAGGAGGTTTATTTTTCACATTAGCAGAATGAGATCCCAACAATATTCCGAGTTTTAAAGTCTCATCATTGACTTTGCTGAAATATCAATTGGGCCCTTGCCTAGGAGTTAAAAAAAAAAAAAAAAAGAGCACAGCTTAATTGAGAATTCATGGAAAATGTGGAGTAGTTGTATCATAATTTTTATGTGAGACTCGTATCTTTTAAGCTCTGCTCTACTTGCCACCTAGTTGACTGAGGGGCCACCTCTCAGTGTCTGGGAACAGGAGTAAATCAGCACTAGATGACTTTAAGTGAATGCAGTTACACAGGGCTGGGTGACATTTGAATGTCACTAAGGTCCCATGGAGCTCACAAGGTGTTATAGCAGAAATGCGCCAAAGCGGCTGCACTGAGAGACGTTGTCTGCTATGTGGGGTCAGTGCTATATGAAAGAGAGAGAGGGGAAGTCTTTGGTAATTAAGTGACAAGGGGGACAGAAATTATTGAAGGGGTGCCAGCTGCAATGTGCAGGAAGGTGGCATGTTTTGTAGGAGAAGCCAATGAGCAAGAGAGCAGGATCCCAACCTCTTCACAAGGCTCTGAGCAGATCTCAGATATTTGGAAGTGAGCCTGTGCTTGTTTTATTGTTTTACCTAGATTTAAATGCAAAGTCAGATTTTGCCCTTCCAGGTAAGTACTCAGACTCCTGGACTACCGCACTGCTGCTTCTTGCTTTCTCCTTCTGGCCCCATGAATTCTTCATTTCTGGCTGCACAGGCGGGTCAGAAAGCTTTCAAAAGCAGGGAAAAAGGCAATTCACACAAGCCACAACTCTCCACAACTGTGGAGAGGCTGGAGGCTTTGCTTATCATGGCTGAGATGAGAAAGGATGTAGGTTTTTATATCAGGTGCTGATCTTCAGGCTGTAGTTTGGGAAACAGTTGGTCCCAGGTGCCCTGGCTGCAATCTGCCTGAACAGAGTAATTTCTCTATCTTCCCAACCAGTATCTTAAAAGGGTATTTTTTAGTGCCCAGACTCGAGATACAGAGTGCCCAAGCTACACCACAAATGTTTAATGCCATTCTACATAGACCTGTTTTTGACGGTGGGAAGAGGATCATCCTTTCCTTCCACTCTGCTTCCCAGTCCCTTGTTTTGTCACCCAGTACGTATGAATTTTTGCAACTACAAGTAAAAGGTTTCTGTTGACCTGACAGTGCAGGGATTAAAAACGTGCCCAGACTTGTCTTGGCCTGAGCAGTTTTTAGCTTGTTTTTGCTGTGATAGCCATCGCCTAGCAATCAGCTAACTATTGCTTGCATTTGTTTTAGTTCAGCTTTAGTTTTTGTTGATAACAAGTAGTTTTTCTCTGTGGATTGACCTGTCTGTGGCTCCAGACTGAAACGCAGTGTGGAAGAGCATTGGTTCCTGCTCTCATCCTCCCGCCACCCATCACACTCTCACAAGGTTTGTCTGACCATGCGGTGTACTAATTGTGTCAAAAATAGCCATTTTTTTACAGGATATTTTTCCTCTCCAGCTATGAACAGTTTAAATAGTATTGCTGCTCATTGATTCGATCTGGAGGAAATGGGGATGTTCAAGCACAGATCTCTCCTTGATATTGCCATCACTTGCCCCATCCAAGGATCCGAGCATCTAACCCCAGGTTATAAATCCTCCTGCAAGATCTGTGCACCTCAGATCTTTTGCAGACCTAGGCCAAAGAGAATTTTTCTAAGATCCCCATTTAAATTCTAGCAAAGAACCGCATAGACCAGCACCCTAACCTGCAGGCTATGGGTTGTTTCCCTCTTGTGTAACATACTGTTTGCAGTCTGTTTTATTCGGAGAACACTGGTTTGAGAAGTAGGCCTTTGCACAACTTTGCTTTTAGAAGGAAAGTTTCAAAATATGTTTGTTCCTACTGTTTCAGAAGAACTTGCATTTTTCTTATGCTAGGAATAATTGCTCAAAAAAGAAGAAGAAAAAAACACTGTCAGGAAGCCAAAAACTTTGCTAATTTTTCTTTGAATATAACCCCCACCCCAAATTATTCACATGGTTCTATTTCTAGGCAGAATTTTAAAACCCTGACTACTTCGAAAGGAACATACTGCAAACTTCTGCTAATAGGTTATCTCTGTGAAAGGGAAGAGACTGGTAATGAGTAACCTTTCTCTTTTTCTTTTGCTTCAGAACATTTTAATTGTGTTCCAATTACTTCAACATATTTAATATACTTCCAATATGTATTTGTACAGTATGCAGGCAAATGATTTTCCAAAGCCTTATACAATATAGTGAGTCATAAATGATTGCTGTTCCCACTCCCCCCGATCGAGCGTGAGTCACAAAGTGGTAAAGTCTGTCTCCCTGGAGCGTTGAGTGAAATCCACCTGATTTCAGGCAGTCGGTACAAAGCTGACAGCTGAGTGGCATGCAGACATCCATTGGCTGAACGGTGGGTGTCTGCCTACACATCCCTTACCTGCTGTGAAAAAGGAGTATAGCGCAGTTTTTTGCTGCGTGCTGCGTCGTAGCGATTTGCTGATCCCAGCACGTCCCACAGCTGCTATGTGGAGGCTCTGGCTGCGGCTGCGCTCCAGCTGTGCACCCTGTCCCTGGGTTACGGGGGTGGATTTCCTAACCACTCTTCATCTGGCACTGAGGTTTCCAAGTTTTTGGGCTGTGCATGGGGACAGATTCCAGTTTGACTCAGTACCTCTGCATGGCAGTCACCCCCCCAGCAGTTGCCGAGTGGGTTTTGGCGAGTTGCTTGTAGCTGTGCACACACAAAGCCTCTGCTCCCCACAAACACATGTTACATGAAAAGAAGTCCCTTGAAACTAGATGCCTCAAGGTGGGTGGGATTTGCTTCCTTCCGTCCCTGGAAAATTAAAGCTAGCTTTTTTTTTTTTTTTTTTCCACAAAGGAAGCAAATATTCTGTGATTTGGTAGCATAGACAAAAATAAACCTTTGAATGTTCGTTCCAGGATCCATGTTAACCACAGGCCACAAAATGATCTTGGGGCATATGAGACTAACAAGTCCTTATCTTCTGTTGATAAAGTTCATCAAAGTATTCTCGAGGAAACTTTTTTACCTCCCTGTGTCCTCGATACAGGTTACTATCAATAATAAACTATATGAATAGTATCCTGGCAGGCAGCATCACAGATATTCCTGCCTGAAGTTTCAAGGGTGCAGATGTATCATCATTCATTTTTGCTGATATATGAGAATAACAACTTCTCCTCATGTTTTCGTATTCCTAAACAATTCTATACTGAAGTTTTTAATAGCTGATTTTTTTTTTCCTAGTGATTTTTGTGAAGACTGCACACTGACCAGCTCAAATAACAAATGAAAGATCAGATAGGGTAGCAAAAGTTATCTTTTAAAATACTTTGTAATGTACCTTTAAATAATTTTCTTTCTACATTTGAGCTTTCTGACTTGCATCTGTTAATTTTAACAAAAGAATACCAGTCAGGGATCAAAGCTGTGTTTCCCTAAACATGTAGCAAATAGCCTTTCCTGTTAAAAACTTGATAGTGTAAAACACTTATTGTACATATGTTTTAACATTTGTATATCTTCAGAGGAATAGTTGCACTATTTACAGCATATTCTTCATGCACTTCAAGTGTGATGTAGCTCCCTTAGTTTTGATCGTTTTAACGTTAGATGTCTAGTCTAACCAACTTTCCTAGGTTCCCTCTAGTCAACTGAAAGAGAGATTCGCCTCCAGAGGGGTGATTCATACCTCCTATCTCAGACTTCTACCTCTCTCAATTGACAACAGAAGTGTAGCCTAGACAACTGTGTAGTTCAGATTCCTATCTCTTAGATTAGGTGAGATAAATCCTATTCTTGGCCATCTTTGTGTATGTGAATTTACAGGCTGGGAGCTAAGTTGTTTAAACACCTGATGTACCTGTGGCGGCTGATAGACTAATTCATTTATTTAGAAGCTTTCCAAACCACAAGTATAAAACAAAGAAAAAAAAATCTAGTTCTTTTATGGATTAAAAAAAAGAGGAAAAAAATATAAAATAATGCAATATTTGCCTCCCTAGTGTAAGAACATGGTAACAATAAAGCATAACAATGAAAAATATCTATAGTGCATAAATTAGTAACAACAAATGACAGTTAAGAGGTAAATTTGCTACATGTGTTTAGGTGATGTCAGAAACATAGCCTTGAGTTTTCAGCAGCTATACATGGCTTTAACTACATGTTTTAATACAATGGGGCAGAATTCACATCCGAGTCATTCCTATGTCTTTGTTCCCAGATTTCCCTTCCTGATGAATCAGCTGGCTCCCTTCAGGCAACGGACAGCGTGCGAACCAACAGGGTGACCAACCTTCCATATATCAAAAGTCATGAAAATACAGTTTATACTGCCAGGGGCAACAGCTTTAAAATGTGTTCCATTTAGCATTCTGTAGAAATTTTTTTACTGTGTTAACAGAAAAACCTGACCAAAGTTCTGGTGTATGCATCAACAGTCTACTTGACTATAAGCCAACAAAATAGAAATGCATAAAGATTAGAGAAATTGGAGTCCTCAGATTTCAGTTATTCTTCCTTCCACTACCTCTTGTAGCCTTAGCCTTTCTTTCTTCCTTCTCTCCTTAGGTATCTCCCTCTTCCCTTTCTGACTCTCTCATTCCTTGGCTTTCCTAGTTTCACTTGCAGTTTCTAAGAGCAGAGCTCGTGCATTTGTCCTGGCTGAGCTATACATCTGCCAGCTCAGAAACTGTCTGGGTGGGTAGCCATTACTATTGTTTGGGCAGAAAGGTGCTGCAGCTGCTGCTGTTTCTCTTCCACCTTTGTCTCCATCTACTTAGCTGAAAAAAAACCTACTTGTGAGGAGTCTTTGCAAAAGCCATGTCTTCAATGTGAACAAGAAACCTTGACTTGACATTTGGCTACTAGGGAAGTGAATGACCATGAAATTTAGACTTGGATGCATGTACATAGACCTAACCTGACAATATTATAAAAAATGCATTTATAAAGCTCCTGATTTGCAGGCCTAAGTCAACTCAAAATGCCACAGGCTTATTCTTCAAATTCTGAGGTGTTTTTCTACCACCATACAGCCTGAATGATTATATTATATGCACAGACTTCACCCACAGTATGCTGGCAGCTGCAGGGAAAATAAATAAATTTATAGTTTTAGTTTCATGCAGATCAATTCAGGGCAGCTCTTTTACCAATGAAGGCCTTGGCAAGGGAAAATGGGAATGGGTTTTGTGGTATCAATGCAAAATGTGTAAATAAAGTGTGTGATTTACTCACTGTGATTATACAATCCTTTACTGCAGGGGTTCTGTATATATCTATTGCATGTACACATAATTCTGTAAATGAGGAAATACAATAGATTTAGTGCTTGAGACTTTTCACCTCTGCCGCGTAACCCAATACTGAGGAGATAGTCCACAGAAAAATTGAAAGTTGTGCAGAATGTAAAGTGGATATAGATTATCTTGCAATAAGCTACTTCATGTAGTCTTGACATTCACATCACATACAGATATTGGGCTTTGGCCTTTGTGCACCCTTAGTTTCCTAGTCAATTTGCACTCAGGCAAAACTTTAATTCACTCAAAAATCATGAAAGAAGAAACTTTGAATATTGTCCAGACATAAGAGGAAAGTTTCTTTTCCAAAACGAATTAGCATCCTAAAAGACGCTTTGATTGCACAACCAGTATTTTCAAATTTTCCTGGGAGTCAAAATCCCTAGACTGCACTTCCACAGCCTTTTTGTGCTCATCAAATGCTTTTCCTTCTTTTCATAATCTAAATCTAAAAGGCAGTGTGTGACAAGATTAGAGGTGTACTTCATTTCTGATTGTTTTATGACATACCTGTATAACACGAATAATTTGGAGAGCGAGGCAGAGGCTTGATGCCAGCTGGAGAGGCAGTTGACATGGGTCAGGCAGCCACTGCACATTAGTGCTCCTGGTCACTCCTTGCAGGGTCTCCACTTGTCCTGTTGGCTGTCTTGGGAACTCAGTCTTCTCAAAGACCTGAAGCGCTGTGAGATAAAGATGGAGGTATGTGGATGTGCCAGGACACAGTTACCTGGGTTGTCTTCCTACATCAACTGTCATTAGATTCGTCTCCCATCAAAAGGAATGTTTTTTATTCCTGCCACAGATAATTGTTAGGCCTACATTGAGTGTTTGGTGCATGTTTGTGTGCCACGAGTCTCAGCTAGTTGTCTTTGAGTCATGCTGTTTCCTACCCAGAAGAGAGGGTGGGTCACTGCTGATGAAAGAGTTGTACTTGGAGTGTGGAAAGAACTTCAACTTGAGGTGACATGTCTTTTGCCTGTATTTCTGCTTTAACCCTCGAGTTGTCAAACTTCTTGAAAAAAACCCTAATGTAAGTGAAGAGGAAGGACTGTGAGTGATTTGGACATGAATTGTGGAATGTGGGAGACGTGCTCATTTACCATAGATCCGGTGATACAGCTCTCAAGCATTTTGTCAGAGCAGTAGCCTGGGCTGTTTAGAGTATCCTAAGATGGTTGCACATCAGAATCAGAATAACCGTATTAACACAGCCTAATAAACCTTGCTTCTTTGCTGAGCAAATTGCCTGGGTAGGTGGAGTTCGGATTTAATGTAGGTATTTTGCTTCTGGTACTCTGGTTAGCTCTTTCAGAGATAATTTAGGTATTTCCACATTGCAGTATGAGAATAAGAAATATAAATATGTATAAGTATATTATTTATACAAACAGATAAAATAAATACATATAATTGTGTGTTGATGTGTATCTATAATTGTTGATGAGCGTGTTGATTTGTATGTAATTGTTGATGTGTCCCTGCTGGTAGCGAGGCAATAACAGTACTTCCCTCTCTCACAAGGGGCTTCAGGATGTACTGAAAATTGGAAGTGACTGTCATGTTGATTGTAACTATGTAAATGTGTATAATTGTGATGTGAAATGTATGATTTTTTTTTTCATAGTTATTTCACATATTAAATATGTAATGTAAATTTCACATATGAAATATGTACTGAATAACTTTTATTCTAAAAGCTCCAAGGTAGGGACAGAGTACTTCTTACATTAACATTACATTTTTATTCATAGTTTTTTCTCTACTAAAGAGCTTTTTCAAAAATAAGAAACTACTTCAGAAAAAGCTAGTAAAAATGTTGAGATTTAAGAGCATCAATAGATGTTCAAGAAACATATGCACGGTTGGAGACATTCCAGAAGAAATCAGCAGGAATGATCAGAGATCTAGAAAACATGAGTTTTTCTTCGAGGTAACACTGGAGAAATCATAGTTTTTAGTCTAGATAATCCTCAAGAATTAAAGAATCCTCAAGAATGTAAAATTTAACTGCAAAGGGGAAGGTGATCGACTCTTCTGTGCTAGGAAAAACACACGGAGCAAAAATAGTTAAACTCAAACAATGAAAACTTTAAAAGCTGTTCGGAGAAAACATGTTTTTCAGGAATTACTTCTGAATTTTATTTCCACACTACTAAAGGTAAAAGTCAAGAGAGAGAGAAAGAGAGAGAGAGAGAGAAAGAAAGAAAGAGGATGAAAGAGAAAGAGAGAAGGAGAAAGAGAGAAAGAGAGAAAGAAAAGAAAGAGCGAAAGAGCGAGCGAAAGAGCGAAAGAGTGAAAGAGAGAGAGAAAGAGAGAAACAGAGAAACAGAGAGAGAAAGAAAGAAAGCGAGAAAGCGAGAAAGAAAGAAAAAAGAAGAAAGAAAGAAAGAAAGAAAGAAAGAGAAAAGAAAGAAAGAGAAAGCTTTCTGTTTAGAGACATAAATATTCTAGTTTTTGAAATGTAAGAACTTTAAAACACGCTGTTTCAGCTGTTGTGTTTAAAGAATCATCACTGAAGTTGGTACTGAATAGGCCAGACCTTTAGAGGCATTTCCTTATCTACTTTTTATGGATGCTAAGTGGGTACCTGTCCATACATCTGTGCAACCCAAACATTTTTTTCTTCAGTGCTTATTTATTCAATGCTGACTTTTCTTGATATAAATTTTACATTATTTATGAAAACATTTCTGTTTTAATTACTGTTTAATCTGCAGACCATTCTGTTCTGGTTTAACCACCAAAAAAAATTCTGATCATTCATTCCTGCTCTGCATAGGTGTTTGCTTAGAAATGGAAGTTTATAGTGTTCCTGACCTTCAGGATTCTGCTGGTTTTCCTGAAATTGTCACAACTGTCTGTCTCTGTTATTGATGACATAGTAACCTATAGATATATTTGTGTACTAACACAGGTAGATTCTCTATGTACATAACAATATAAATGGATTATCTTTGTCTAATTTTCTCTTATCTAAAATGCCAATAAAGACATGATCAAGAGGTACCACAGATTATTTCCTTTTTTATCTTTCTCTGTACCTTTAGTTCTTATTATAAGAGAGGAGCTAAGTACATATAATAACAAATATATTTCAGTGTGTTGAAAGGTTATATCCACACTTCAGGAGCATATATGTAGATGTTGCTTATAATTACGTACCCTTTGTTTATATTAAAAATAGAAAAGTCAGTCCAGAACTAATAAGTGACATACACAATATAATTTAATGGTAAAACAGCTGAGGCATTATGACAGCTTTTTGTTGCACTTATGATTAATCATTTTTCTATTAAGGCTGCTGAGAGCAATATAAAAGCAATTTCCATCCTTTGTCACTGCTGATGTCACCAGTTTCAGCTTAGCACTTTCAACAGACATTGTGCTGTATACTTGGATTGAAAATGCAGCCCAAAGGCTGCTAGCAAAACTGATACAAACCTGTCATTAAGCTCTCTTTTGGAAAGATGTCACTGTTTGTCACATTGATTTTAGTAAAATCTCTTGGGTGCTGGGCAGACTTCCCCTGAAATACCTGTTTCAAGTCAGAAGGTGCTGTTGTCAGCATGGTGTCAGAGCTGAGCAGGACTGGGAAAAGTTTAAATTCTAGCTCCTAATACCAAGCACGTCCATCTGCTCATGGGAATATATAACTTTTACATGCTAATGTTTCCCATGCGCAGCCTGTCTCTCCCACTCAGCAAAGGAGCCTTTCTCTGCCATCCCTGGCATCACGGCAGGTGCTGCTCACGCTGGGCTGCAGAGCTCTGCTCTCCCAAATGACTCCTCTCCCTCTGCTCCCCTCCTGCGCAGCCAACATGCCTCTGACCGGGGTTTTGGCACATCAGCCACCTTCAACACAGCCATGTTCACAGCCTGCTTTTTTTGAAATTGTGTCCTCCCTGGGCTTTCAACATGTCTGAGGGATTGCTGTCCTCATTCTCTCTCCATGTTTCTTGATAGGTTCCAGATCCGATGTTGCACTCCAGATCTGTCTCAGCTAAAGTTTCAATCTGGCCTTTTTTTCCCAGTCACATCATTTTCATGCTTCTCTAAGAAGCTGCTGTCTGTATCTACCTTTTCCCAGTCTATGGTACCTAGTTCTCTTCGTCTCTTTCTTAATTTTTTAGAGAAACTTGCTTTATAAAGCTCTCCAAAGATGATTTGTTCTTTTCAGGTCTTCCATGAAAAGTCTTGTTTTAAGATTTCTACCAGAGTTTGCCAGAGACCACAAGGCCACACATGGAGAACTCTACTGTCTTGTTGCACTATGTTCTGCATCTCAATCCAGCAGTTGCCTCTTCTAGTCAGATCTAGTCAGTTTTGGGCAAGTACCACTTCCAGTTAGTGTTTGGTGTATTGCTGAACACCACCACAAGACTGCTTGTATCTCAGCACAATTCTTTGTGCACTGGTCAGTGTGTATTTGTACAGAACTCTGTCTAGTTGATGTGAGTCCAGGGTGGGCGAAGTAAAATGCTGCGAAAAATTCCCATTGGTAGAAGTGACGCCTTACTGACAGGGAATGTATTCTCTTAACCTGACTATGACATAGGTGTTAACAATGTTTTCCCTCTTTCTGTGTTGCTGAGAGGAGGAAGGAATAGGAGAATGAATGTGCTTTTTGTTGCTTGCCTCAGACAGCCAGAGGCAAATGAAGCTGACTTTCCTAATCACATAGATGCAAAGCGGGTAGTTTCCCACACAAGAAAACCACCTACATGACTCAAAACTCCTTTCTGTTCAAATGCTTCCATTATTTCTTGTTTGGATAACTGGGAATTTCAGCAACACTGAGTATGATTCACCCTTGACAGGGAGAAGGGTAGGAACATTGTGATCAACTTTGTACCATGGTAGGGACGGTTGTGTCACGTTGTGAGGCATGTGGGTTACAGCGGATCCAGCAAGTGGTTCCCAGCTTTATTCTCTGTGCAATCTACCTCTTACTATTAGTTCAGTTAGGAAACAAAGGTCTTAATACTGGTAAGTGCTGAGATCCCTGGCTTTAGTCCAGACATGTACTAGGCATGTGTGAGTCAGACCATTTCTTTGGAATTGATGATGTGCTTAAAACTTAAGTACATGCTTAAGTAATTTACTGAATTGGGACCAGAAAGCTTGGCAACTTGTAAGATTGAGTCTTAAACTAATCCGAGCATGTTTGGGTTTTTTGGTGGTTTTTGGTTTGTTTGTTTTTCAGTAGAAATCCCCTTCCACCACTCCTTGCTCCGCCCTCTTTAATAATAATATCAGTTTAAAAATTAAAAAAAATCTGAAATAAAGATTTCTTTTTAAGGTGATAATTCAGATTTTATCTACTTTCACTAGGTTCTGCATATACTACCAGATATTCTGCACAAATGTTTTTTCTGACTGGCTTAGAAACACACTGTATTATGGGCATAACATAACATAACATATATTGGTAACATATGTTACTCAATCCAAAAGACGGCAGATTCAGAACATGAAGGACTGAGATGCAACTACTAAATTCAAAGAAATCTATCAGGCTACCTTGTAATATATCTGCATTTCTGTCTGTCTCTGATTTCCAAGTGCCTGTTGACAAGTTCTGAAATTAAAAAAGTTACCTTACATTATTGCAATTAAAGCACAAATTGTTGGTCTGACAGTAGTTCAACATTTAGAAATTCTGACGAAACAGTGTTTAGTGCAAAGTGTTTCAATCAGAAAGATTTGCATTCAAATATAGAGAAATTTTAGCTGTTACACATCAAATTCAGGATATTTAACTGAAAATTACTAAAACACTAGCATATTTCATAAAAGTTTTTGTAGATTATGCTAAAAAAACAAACCAAACCAACCAACCAAGCAAACCCCTGAGAATAATGTTTCCCACTCTGAAAACTGTTTTGTGATGTAGGAAGAGAAGCACAAGTAAAATGTCTTTTGCTTACAGTGTTATGCCTACTAGTCAATATCTTTGCCTAACTCCATTAATTGCCATGGTATCCTGAATTATCTGCATTGGCATTTCAGTTGGAAATTCAAAGGATAACTGACGCTATAGAGGGCTGGGAAAATTTTTTATTGAAATCTGAGGTCTACCCTGTACAAAAGAACTATGACCTAGAAGTAGAGTATATAACGTTTTCCTTGAGTAAGGTGCAGGACAAAATGTTAAGAAAAGACTTCTTTTACTAGAAAAATAAAGATCTCTTTGTTGCTTAGAGATAACATAATTTTTCAAGAATGTACAGCATTGAGTAAACCTGTGATATTATCTGTTCCGTTTTGTTTCACAGTGTAATGACTCTGTATTGCTCCACCTTTGGAGACAATACTCAAGCCTGGGAGTTAGTGCTGTACAGAGCACCTCTCACCTGTAAGAAGAGAGTGAAATACATCTTCATAAGGCATAGCTTTGGGAATATTTTTTCTTTAGATATCAGAATAATGATTGCTGTATTCTGAAGTAGCTGGCCAGGTTTCATTACACAGCTACATTCCATCACCTGAGTATGTATGCAGGAAGTCTGTCCTGAAGCCAGACTCCGTTGGATCTGTTTATTCAGTTTGAGTTAAAATGAAAACAAGGGTATTGAGCAAGAGTTTTCCTGTCATACTTCAGAGCTGATTCTTTCTCAAATTGTGCAAGGGAAGTCTTCCATTTAGCTGTCCTGGAACACTTGCATTTCGTAAGGTTATGGGCCTTCTTATGTTAGCCTGTCATGATCTGCAAGCTACTGTGGCAATCAAAGGACCTCGTCTCGATTTGTTTTCTGGTTCTAAACATTTTCTAATGCTCACAGACTGATTCTCACAGTCACACAAATAAAATAACAGGAGTGGGTCTTCATCGCTCAGCTTCTTACTTGCGCAGCACAGAAAGGGCTGGATGACTCTCCAAGGGGACCTGGCAGACCTCAGCATGTATATAAGGACCTTTGAGTTGTTGTGTCGATGAAAAGCTGTACAATCAGAGCCTGAAGTTCTCTTGCCCTGGAGGCTCGTGAAGCCAAGCAGGTTTACTTCAATGCAGCATCTATCCTCTGCTGGAAGCTGTCTCGTATCTATTTGGCTGGGTGCCACATTCCCTACTGCACCTCATTGTCCACTCAAGTTGGAAACGTGCAGCTCCGGAAACACTACCCCTACTTATTGGTCATGGATTTTTTTTTCTTTCTTTTTTCCCCTAGACCGTCTCTTCAGGTTTCTGGCACACACTGAAAACCTGGTTTCTGAAACTAGTCTATGTATAAAATCCACATTTATCCATAGGGAAAAACAGAGTGAACTTTTTTGTTTTGAAGTGTGAGTGACAAATGAAACCAACGCTAAATGGCAGGAAGGAGATGTGAAGGATTGTCACCTTTTCAAATCATGCTTCCTTTCTTAGTTATGTGGTAGTTTTATTTCATGGGGGGTTATGGAGTTCTTGGCCATCAGAGTCAGTGATGCCTCCTTGATTCCTCAAGTCAACAGAAGACATGAAGAGAAAGAAATAATGCACACACCCCCCTCGTACCTGGAGGTACGAGAAGTTTGTAGAAGCATCACTGTTTGGGCTTTTTACAGTTTTGGGGCAATAACGATTTTCAGTCTCTACTATGGCTGGTAGTTTAAGAAACTTCCTTACAGCTTCACACTTCTTTGCTTCTTTGTCTTTAATACTTCTAAAGGACAAGTAATACTGAAAAGATTCTTTGTCCAGTCTTCTTTTCGTATGAATTTCTGCATAAATAATACCTATAAACTGGCAAGTCAGGACACTGTAATTATACTGCATGCTGAAATTTGCAGGCTGCACAGACCAATACTCTCTCAAAACACTGGTTAAGTTTTTCTGCATATAACATCAGTTACCTGTAGTCTTTTGACATATGTGGAGGTATACCACTTCACACTAACTAATGACTCAAACCAGTTTATTTTGCAAATGAATGCTGCCAGATAAAATTCAGAACAGATCTGTGTGCAGGAATATGATTGTCACTAAAGAATGACGAATGCAAAGTTTCAGGATGGTGAAAAGCAGTCTGTGCTCTACATGAAGGGTGTGTGTACTGATTTAGGACTTGAGACTTCAGTGTGTGGCTTTTAAAGGGCTAGTGCTCAAAGGAGATTTTCTTTCTTGACCTTTCTTTTGAAGCATGCTATTGCTGCAAGGGAAAAAACACATCCTGCAACACCTACAAGGAACCTGGCTGTACCATGCACTGCTCATGTCAACTAGTGTCTTATGTAAGAAGTTCCATTCACTTCAGTTTAAATACTGATGCAAATTAAGATTATCCAAAGCAAGCAAGGTTTGCAAGAGCAGGCCAGAAAAATACACACACAAGGAACAGTATTACAGAGGCCAAGAGCTTGGTATTCACACCTGGCTGTTTTTTGAAAGCATTTTAAAGGGAAAAAACCTGTTTTCTGCAAACAACAAGTTAATGAAAATATTCTTAAATCACAAAGAGCTCTGGACCTGTATGTGAAATACAAATATATATTTACAATAGATTCAAGGGATAGGAAAATTTCTAACCTATCATGGAAGAAAAGGAGGGAAAAAAAAAACCCGAAACCCAAACCAAACAAACCAAAAAAACTCAAAATAAAACAACAAAAACTTCAGTGAGGAGCTTTATGTTTATTCTTGAAAATATTGAAAATGGCAGTTTGGAGATTTCTTTAAGCTACGTGGATCATGGCTTTCCTTGGAACAGAAACTTTACAAATTCCTTTTTGACTGTCATCTGCAAATCATTTGACTGCTGTTAAACAGAACCGTCTATGTTGTCCTGATAACAGGGGGAAGGCTGGAAATAAGGAATTCCACTCCTAAAGCTCTTAAGGTAAGTCTAAAATTGATGTGTATTGGATCAAAGGGTGGAATACTTTCCAGATGATCATCTGTTTCTTCTGAGAAAAAGAAAAAAACCAACAAAACAAAACCCAAAATAATTTCCAAGGTATTAAGCTTCAGTTGCTGAGCACAGGGATTCAATTTAAAATTTTGTGTCCTGCTAGGATGAAACCTAAATTTGCCAGTAAAAACCAATTTATATCACTTGCTTGTTCTTTTACTACAAATGGAAAGTTACAGTCCATCAACAGCTGTAGATGTCTGGTTTGGAAGGAAAAATCAAATGAGAATACCAATTGAAATTATTTTTCTGTAATATTTGTTTTACAACATCCTTATGTATGAAAATGACAAGGCCAGAGGAAGTTCCTAATTTAAATGAATTCTTAAAATTTATTGTTGGGGAAAGTGGAAGCTTTTAGTATCCTCAGAGATTATACATCTACGGAAGTATTAGTGATTATAGCCCTGGAAAGTAAATAGGAATGTCAGCACGAATCAGCATCCATTTCAGTTTCAGTATATGCAAGCCACAGAGGGAGATGCTTCTGGTATTTTATCTTCAGCCCCTAAGAACTTATTGTAAATGTAGTGAGTTCACTGGCCTGTGTAAAGTGAATGTTATGCTCTCAGATCCGTTCCTAGGAAGCTGAAACCACATCAAACAAACAACAAAAACATCACCATTACCACCAGAGTTAGCTTTTCTTCTGCCTCAGTAAAATAGGATTATGGTGGGGAAGAACTGTGCTCTCCCCTTCTGTGTAGCACCTCCATAACTGAGAAATTATTACAGGAAGGTTTCTTCTATTGGCATCAGTGTCTCAAGTTTGGGATTATTTGGGGGGTGACAGGAAGCATTGGTCACAGCATGGGGTGGTGTGTGCACCCCTGGTTGTGTGACATGAGGAGGGACGGGGTGCTGTGAGTTACAGTTGCCTGTACCACCTGGTCCTTCATCCCTGTGGGACTGCAGCAGCTTCTTCATGGATGCTTGGCAAGTTAAAGTTAAAGTTAAAAACAGGATTTTGATCTGCACGTTTAGCCTCTGTAGATGCCTAATTGTGATCAATAGGTTTTCTGTTGTGGTTTTGCGTAAAACTCCAGCTCTAGCCTCCTCCACTGGTCCTCTTTCCTAACACGCTTGCCTCCCATCCATCTCTGTCCCTGATGTGCTCACCCCTTCCCATGCAGCCGTCTCCTCTCCCCCAGCACTTGGCTCCAGCAAGGAAGAGTGCTGAAGGCACAGGAAAGGCAGCTGCCCTGCTTTCTGGAGAGTGTCTTGACTTTTCTCAAAGACTGCCTTACAACTTAAGGAGTGGCATGGCTTGTTTCTGATGGAAACAGAAAGGAGGCATATCTTACAGAAAGGTGTTTTTCCATCCTATTTCAAGCCTATGCTCCAAAAAACAGGGAACTAGAATTTATCAAGGAAAAAGTGCACAAAAAAAAATTTATGTAGGTCAAATGCAATTTTATGTAGATTCACCATTATTTTTGGCAGGGCACTCACAGATTTTTCACTGAAATAATGTAGAAATTCTCAAAACCATACGTCCACTGAGTCACATAGACTGCAGTGAAAATAGTTAATCAAGAATACAGACAAAACTGAGCCTTTAGAGTGGAATTGTTGAAATGTGACTATATTTTGCTACCATTGAGAAGACAGACTTCTGTCAGTGACCTTGCATGTAAACATATTAACAAAATAGTAATTGAAAAAAGCCCCTCACCATAAACATCTAATAAACATTTGGCACTGCAGTATACAGTACAATACTCCATGAATCCAGAAAAAAAGGCTTTTCATTCATTCTCGTAAATTCACTCTTCGGTGAAAACACAGGAAAAAATGAAATAAGAACTATAATAACCAGCCAGCAGGAAATACAAAAATAAATCTAAATTGATGGCTATGTTCTGCATCTATATGGCTTTCTTTGCAGACAGTATCTCAGCCTGCAAATTCTCCAAACTCATTAGTATGGAATCCTAAATTCCAGTAAAATTCCCCCCTCCCATTTTCCTTGACCTTCTGCTACTACTGACCTACTGTACAGCTCATCTCAGGCTAACTCTGAGCCAGATACAAGCAGGACAGATATTCTTCAAATCTGCTACAACCAGTGCCACCTTTTCTAATTTTAAGTTGAAGCTGCCAGCACAGACAATTGCAGATCTGTAGTTTCAAAATAAGTGTAGGGCATGCTCTTTCTCCTTATTCTTCTCAAGAGGGTAACAGTTATTTTCATAGTTATTCCCAGGAGTCCATTAGTAAATCTGAATATCTCTGTGTTTGGGTCACAGGAAAGATTCAAACTGACATTCCTGACAAATGTGTCACTTGCAAGATCCGGTCTCTTTCTGGAAAAGAAAGAACAAACAAACAAACACACCACCCAAGTATTTAAGGTGGTATTTTAGGACAGTAGGTGTTCACTAAACATAGCGTGTTATCATGACATTCTTCATCTGACTAAAGAAAAGGCCTAAGCACTTTTTAACTGATGTGAGGGCAGTTTTAAGACTGTATTCTGTGTTACTGCACATTGTATTGCAGGAGGTTTGCTGAGGCTCATATCGTCAGAAACCCATATTAGTGCATTATACACTCCAGAGCTGATAGTGCTGCTTACAACGATGATATCATTCCATTCCCACTCTCAGTCTCTCGATGCTCTCAGCATAGACTTATATTCTCTCTAAAGTGTATTAACCCTTTTAATGGACACATCTCAATTTGTTTTATTCTTCAAGAGGAGATCAAGTCATGGATTTCTGCTCAAATCTCAGTTTGCACTATTCAAATTTGAACTTGGTAGCTTCAGGCAGATATAGTCTCATTTCCTCTTAAATTGGTGATGTTATTTTCAAGCAGTCTTGTATTCTATAGTGCATTTACATTAAAGAGAAATATTCATCCTATGACAGGAGTCTCTTGTGATACTAAATGTTGTACTAATTTTTGCAGCTCTTTTAAATGCAGTCCTCTTTGTAGAATCAGTAAATGCAGTTTCAAATTGTGACTTTTTTTTTTAAAAATGCAAGTATGGTAATGATTACAGAGAATTATTTTCCCCCTTAGAAAGTGTTCTGAGCCTCAAACAGGCTAACAGTTTATTAGTAATTGATTTACTGCCCTCATTATTCTATGGCATGTGACAGTCATTTTCCTGGCTGCTCATCACAAACATTCAGGAGGGTTAAGTACTAAAAAAATTCCATTTCTAGAACACTAATGGTGATAAAAATCGATTTTGTTTTATAAAGCATTTTTTTTCTGGCAGGTTTTTACATTCAGACATTGGGAATAAATCACATAAAATGAACAAATTGCAGCTGACAGTTTATTTCAATCAGTCATGATTTACAAAGGGGAACTCCAAGGAAATCCAAAATAATACTTTATAGCTATTGCTCTATGTCCTTCTGAAAAACAAACCTTTGACTACACGATTCTGCAGGGTTTGCCATGTGTGCACATACAGGTCCATATGGGGTCTGATTGTCTGCTTTCTTATTTTGGTTTTATCTCTTCCACCCAAGCTAATTGCTGGTTGACTATAAGGGGTTACAGAGCGAGGTAAATTTTAGTAGTAGAAGCAGCTTTGAAAAAACATGTGAATGTGAGGTTTTATCCTACTGTGTGAGCAAACACGTTTAGCATACAAAGTACCTTGCCAAGCTGCAGCCACATATCGCATCTGGTTGTTTTGGGTTCACGTTGTTTTGTCATATCATAAAACATCAGCTCTCTCACTTGAGCTGCGAGATTTAAGGCCAGTAAGCCTTGTCTTCCTCTGCAGAAATATAATTTCCTTCTCTTCTGAACAGTTCCCCTTTGGCTCCTTATCCTTATGGAAGATCACATCCTTCTCCTGCAGCGCTAGAGGAGAAACTGGATTGAGAGGAGGGTGTAACGGATATAGAGGGAGGTCTATAGATGTTGACATTGTTGATTTTTGGAGACTGCAGGTGGGACACAGAACATTGCAGAAAAGTGATGAGACTCTGAAGCACCTCAGGACCAGAAGGGATGTCTTGGGCAGCCACACAGTCATACGGAGAGGACTCATGGAGGTCATGGAGCTACAAGCATGGGCACAGAAAGGTAAAAGTAATATAAATGCCTCCCTGAGAAAAATCATCATCTACCTATAGGGCATCCAGGGAATTGCTTGAGAATAAAAGCAGCAAAAGAGAGTTTTAAGACATCAAGTTAAGGCAGAGATGAGCAGACCACCAGAACTCTGACACCATTGTTTCCCTTGGAAGACTAGAAACCTAATATTTCTGGCAGAAGCCTGACTTTTATCACAGGTTTCCTAGTTGCAGAGTTTTGCCTACAAGCAAGGAAGCAAATGAAGAGTAACCGCCACATAGTCACACTTAATTTCTAACAAAAGTGAATTAACTTTAAAATGGGACACATATGTATTAGAGACAGGATAAACAACCAGACAGTATTATCCAAATATTTCAGAATTCTAAAAGCACTTTTGTTCCTTAGTTAACATCTGCAACATCCAGGGAGGTTAGCAACCATTTATTTTCATTATTTATTACATATCTCGTCCAGCGTTACCTATTTCAAAATTAGCTGCCTATTTTAAACTTTGTCTAGACTCCTGTTGTAGTCAGTGAGGACGGACAGACAAGTCAATTGCTCTCACTGTCTCTCTCCATGGATAAGGAGAGTTTAGATGGCTAATTTTGACTGACTCTGTAACTTTCTGATGCAGAAAATTAACTGAAAAAAATTGCACCCTTAGTAACTGATGAAGCATAAGAAGATGAAAGGAAAGCTAAGAAAGCATGCTGAAAATAAGATGGGAGAACAGAGGCAGCGTTGTTCAAGTTAAAAAATATCTTATCTGCTGGTTTTTAAAGGGTATTAAAAAAATCAAATAAATTCGATTAATAAATAAATAAATAATATAAGAGGTAAAAATAATTATAGAGACAAGAAAAAAACGCGACTGACTGTCTGGCTGTCTAAAATTTGGATTTTACTAACTGTCAAAGGAGAAGCAACTTAGCATCATAGCATCTTAGATCAAACTTTGATCTAAACTGTATATAACACTACTGAAGTTGTGAGTACTGCATAGATGTGAGGACAGAATTTGAATCTCATGTATCGTGGTGTGAGATCATGCACTTTTGTTACCTGGAAACTGATATGATGGGACTAAAATACAGTTTAACTATATGATTCTTAAAATTCTTGGAAAATCTGGAACATGGCTTTTCTTCAAGAGTTGTGCAATGTTTGCTTATTGGTAAAAGACACAAAATACATGCTGAAATTCTCAAAATTTCAATCTGCAAAAAGCTTTATTGCATTTGGCAAAAATTGTCTTTAACTGTTTAAAATTGAGCTCCTATCCTTCTGTTCCAACATATGGAAAGGCCAGAACCTGGAAACAGAGCTTCACATCCCAGCTGGCACTCCTTGGATCACCAAGCACAGAAGCATTCTCTCCAGCAATTTTCATCCACAGGAAAGTTGATTAATTGCTAGACTAAGCTCTGCTCTTCTTTCTGATAAATTGACAGGAGCTTAGATAATTTCATCAGGAGCAGGTTTGGGCCCTTTGGCATTACTGACAGGAAATGGTCCTTTCCTTCTGTATCTTACTTTTCCATTTCTAATCTCCTTCAAAATTTAACAGTTCTCCTTTAAATGTTGGAATCCTGCTACCCATTACTATGGTTACAGTTCCTGAATCTTGACCCATTTCACTTTCTTTTGAACACAGAAGTAATAACATTAGCAAATACCACTGTGCTGAGTTCTCATCAAACAGGATACAACATGCTAATGCTAGCTGGGCTGAAGTGGATATCTGTGCAATACCAGTAATAACTCTCAGTTAGCATATCTGCAGTTACTAGACTTCATGGTACAATAAACAAACAAAAAAAGAAGGTACTTATTCAAACTGGGATGAAAAGTGTATTTCAGATAACAAAACCTACAAGTAAGGTTAGCAAAATACCGTAAAGGCATTTCTTTTCCATTAGGTACTATTTCTTCACAAAACAAACTGCGAACTCTTAATTTCATTAGTATTAGCAACAGTCATTTGTTACAAAGCAACAAGATATTTGTACGAAAATGGTGCCCAGGATTCCCAGACTACAAATACACTATACTGAGCAGGAAAACAAGCACATGATACTCTATATGACCATATATTTCTTGTTTATAATTACTTTCACCAAGTGATCTGAGGACTTCTGTCAGGTGAAATGCATTTAACTGCAGTGAGATAAATTAAACTCCTTCTCCATGGGTTCCCATTTCCTTTTACAGCCACAGGAAGAGCAGCAAGGTAGCTTGTATGGCAATGATGTGCAGTGCTCTGAGGCAAGTGTTATCAGACAAAACCAGCACATTTTCTTCTGTTAAACGGTAACACATTGAGAGTCTCCTGCTTCATCCCACCCGTACCCTCCTCTTTTTCAGTCTGCACTGTCACTGGGCACTGTGTGGCAGGTATCACTTGCTGGAAGGGCCGCAGGTTTGTGTGGCAAGTCTTCTCCATTCAACAGCATTGTGTGCCAAAGTGAATAAGTGGAGTCTGACACAGCTGGACTGAATGACTCTTTTTGATGACATTGTGAAAAAAAAGACAAAAAAATTTTTTTTCATTAAATGCTCACATTGTGTATGATGGCAGAGCACCCTGTTGTGTTTTTTTCTCTAAATCACTTCCATCATATCACAAAATAGTAGCTTTTGAGGGAAGAAAGTAGTTAAGCAAATGCACACAGCAAAGTGCACTAGAGACCTGTATGTTTTACTTGCAATTAACACATAGTCATTTCTAGACTTTCAGTGCAATAGGGTGTGTGCTTGTGTTGTCATAGTGGTAAAGGGGCTATAGGGTTGTTTTTGACAAAATCTGCCCACGTGCTCTTAAAATATGTTGGCAGTCCAGGATTCCTGCTCTGTTAGCTTCTGTGCCCAAGTTTACCACATGTTTTCGTGGTTTGTATCACTTTCTTATTTTGATAGGTGCACTTTCATTTCAGTGCCACAGTTGTCATCTTCCTCCCTGTTCACTTGTGTGCACCTCAGAGACTTTGCCAAGACAGCCTGGGGGAATGTGTGCACATAAGGGATGGATTAAATCAGGGGTGCAAAGCTATTAAACCAAACATGCAATACGACTGCTGCCAGCAGCAAGATCTGGAAATGGGTCGATGAGAAGAAGCACAACAGGTAGGTTGGTCTGAAACTGTTTTTGCGATAGCTGTGAGAAAAGTGTTGCACATCTGCCTCACAGATGCCAGAGCTGGAAGATCGTTTCTGAGTGTGAAGTACGCATTGCAGCTTCAGTTTAGGATATATGGAGGCTTCAGATTGAAGTGTGATTCTAACACATGTAGCACATACCAAGCTAGTTTTAATCTAAAACTGCATGCCATAAGACAGAGCTGCCAAACACATATTCAGGTTTATGTACAAGCATGCTTTGCTCACAGCAGAAACAATGTTCTGGTGGGTTTTCTGCCATCATTACAGGAACAAAGCAGATGGTCAGAAGATCAGAGCTAGCCCCGTTATGTCTGTGCATGCACAAAAACTATGTTCTGGCTGCAGAATAAGTGTAGTTTTCCTGTCTGTCATCACACATGTTGTGTATTGCTAACCTGAGCTTACACAGAATATCCCTCAACCTGTAGCTGTAAGACTTATATGTTTATGTTCAATGAACTCCAAGGGAAAAAAGCAAAATACTGTTCCACAATAGGTTATTTCACAGAATGTTTTCCAAAATACATGCATACCAAAAAGAGGAAATTAAAAAAAAACAAAAACAAAAACATAATGAAACTGCTACACTTTTATATTCTTTCACGTTACAACTCCAAGGATAGACATTAGAAACCAGGAAATGATGGATTAGGACACACTATACATATTAGCAAAACAAAAGGTGGTTTTTACCATGAAAATCACACAGATGTTGCCCCCAGGAAATGAGGGAGCATTTTATGCCTGCAAACTTTGGGGAAATCTAGAAAAGACAATACTCATAACTTTTTACTGTGTTCCTGACAAACATAGGTTTCATGAATTTTTACTTCTGAGCTACTTAAAAGCATTTTCTAAACAACTCCATATTTGATAGCCACATATTAGACTAGGCACTGACAACAGAAGTGTTCTGATTATTCAGATTTAATGTGCTTTCACTCTAAAGTTAGTGCTGAAACTTAGGCCTCCCTTTCTCTTATCAGCATGTCCATCATGGTCATATGTAGGTACCTGACCAAAAAGACAAACCAACAGTTTTTCATAGTTAAAATTTCCCCTTGTTTTTTCCTCCACATGGATACTGGAAACGCTTTCTAAATATAAAAAGAGCTAAGCAGTGAGACAGCCTTCAGAAAGTAACTGAAGAACCTCATTTCTCTGCAGAAAAGAGAAGTCTATCTTAGGAATGGGCTAGACAGACTTCTCATGGACAACTGAGGCACATTTAATTCCTCTTCAAAACAATCAGTTAGACTACTGGATCTTTGAAGACTCTTCCAATGCTACACTGCTATGATACCTTTATTTGTTTTTATTTGTGTTAAAGGGATTAAGGCTGCTTTTGCTGAGCATTACATAGGATCTAGAACAAAGACTGATCTTTGTACGATGAATTAACTGTTTCTCTGCCCTAAGGTTCTTAGAGTTCAACTAGAGACAAGACTACACACATGAGAAAAGAATAAAAAAAAAATTCATAATGACAATCACAGTACTCCATTTGGCTTTTCATAAACACAAGTTTAACACTTTTTTCTTATCTCCCATAAGACCATCTCTCACTTAGCTACTATAAGTGATTGTTAATATAAGACAACTATTATGAGCACACCAAGATTAACGATCATTCTCATCTCTTTTGCAACGTGATTTCATAACTTTGGGTAAACTGCTGGGTAAATTTTGTCCCCTTCATGAATCTCACATTTTTCTTTGATAACTACTATTGCATCAATGTAATTGTATGATTGTTGATGCAAATCCTAGCAGGGAAAGCCCATTTTTTCAACACCACGTTGAATAATTGAAATTCAGAGCTGGTCTTTCGTTTTGATTTAATACGGAAGACTTGCCATCAGTCTCTGACAGGAAACAAACCACAGTCAACATTAATTTTTTTTTTTTTTTTTAACTCCCTGTAAGCTAATGAAACACGTAGAAAACAAAATACTGGCTCGCAAGCAAAATCAAAGCAATTTGTTTTCTCTGTAGTATGAAATCGGACTACTATGGGTCAGGTGCTATCACAAGGGGGTATTCACCAGCAGTGGAGGGCAGGGGAATGCATTCTTGCTGCTCTGGATGGTAGCTAAACACTGAGCCAGGCAGTACCTGTAGAATCCCGTGACTCCGTTCTGAAGACAAAAGAGGATTGTTGCTGGACCGGATCCATGGCACTGGAGGCCAAGGATGTTGGGCTGGGGTGTAGTCTTCTGTCTGGCAGAAAATGGGGGAAAAATAGATGGTTCACTACAGGTACAGGGAGTTTCTAGGAGCTCTTTGGTCAGACGCAAGGTTAACAGTCCAGAAAGTACAGACATACCTTTGAGATCAAGTTATGGTGCTTGATAGTTCCTCAAAATGTTTGTCCTGCCTTGCTGTCATCAGATCCATTTTAATAAAATTTCGTTTTAGATTACTGTTCTTCATTGACATTATGTGAGTGTCTGCAGTCAACAGGAGGCTGAGTGCCCTCCACATTGGCATGATTTGGAGACCTCCTTCTTTCTAGGCCTTTAACATAGCTTTTGCAAAGAGCAATAAGATAATATAGATTAATATATTTAATTTAAATTATTTTCAAATCTTAAGAAAACTATGGTTGCAGTACAGCGCACACAACACAAACATTTGCACTTTCTTTCCTGTGCTAGATTAAGCACTGAGTTATGATGATACAATGAGATGAGGCATGAGATCTTGAATGAGTTCTAAATTAAAAATACATTTCCATATGCAGATGAGCAAACAGTTGTTTTGACAAAATATATTATGAGTTCAGCTTGGCATCACTAAAATAACCCTACCAACCATTTTTCCTCTCATAGTCCCTTGAAATGCAAGAACACCTTATATTTTAGCTGTCATCTTAATGGTAGATATTATTATAGGCGAAAAAGAGCTAATATCAACTGCTTTTAATTTAGGCAGGATTTCTTTTAGATGAAGACAGAAAATTTTTCTTCAATAACCATTTTGACTGGAAGTCATAGGGCCTTTGCCAAGAAGTTTCAATTATGTTTTTAAAATATAAATCCAAGGAGTCTTGAAATTACAGGGTGTGGGTAGTGATATGTTAAATGTTTTACAAGTGAGGAGAAATTAGTGCATTTTGGCTTATCCTCAGTGCTGTTAAGAAACAAAACTGTTCTTTTGTTGTAGGTAAAAGCAGTTCTTTCCAAAGAAGTCTGTAAAAACTGGAAAGCATTTTCATATAATTGTGTGAAAATGACACACAGATAACTGCAGAATGTGGAAAATAAAGCCAGTTGCAGAGCCTCACCCAGGATATGTTCATCAGGAGGACATGGTGTAAACACACCGTAGGATGTTTTGGCTGCTAGAGCAACCATCGAATTACTTGGGGTGTGTTTTAGCTCTACCCAAATAACACATTTCCCATGTGGTATTTGGGTGGGGGGAAATGAAAAACTACCCCCATGTCAGGTATGAAACTATTTCCTTTTGTCAGTTTGAGGTTAAGTGTATGCTTCGGTAGTTTGGGTGGAGGACAGAAACAGCTGTAGTCAGTTTTGAAGGAGAGGGTATTTCAGTTGAGGCAGGGAGAGTTTCTCCACACCTTAGAGTTATCAATAGTGATTGGGATACAAAGTGCTCTGTCAAGAGGTAGTACAGAAGACTATTCACAAAGCTTTTCCTCAGGTGTGGAAAGTTACACTGCAGTTCTCTGTCACTAATACTATGTTTGTTTATGATCAACAGCAAAATCACTCCTGTATGAAACAAATGTGATTCAGCTTGGCTGTGATCAGATGGCTGTACTTCTGTCACATTAGCCAGAGCACACGTGCCAGAGTTTATTTTGGCATTACTCTTTTTTTTTTTTTTTCCCCCCCAAAGACAGGAGAACAAATTACATTAGTTATGGTATTATGATGGAATTGTAAAGATGAACAATACCTACTCTGGTACAAAGTCTGTTGGTACAAAGTTAACCCTTCAGCTATTTCTGAACAAATTTGAGCGAGTTGAATGAGATAGTATAGAATTGCCTTTTACATCATACAGCTTTGTCTTTTCGAACCAGTATCAGGAGCGCTAAAGCCAACATACAGCTATGGCCTCAGGTAATAAAACTCACAGAGCTCCTAAAGTCCCATTCTTATAGGTACATAAGTCAGTGCACTTCAGAGTAACTGACAAACAGATAAATATAGCACGAGTCACATTCAGGGTTGCTATTGGCTCTTGCTGAAATGGGAATATGAATTCTTTCAGCTGCCTCAGCCCTTAGGACAGTCAGTGAGTTTATTACTTTTCCTCTCCTTTCACTGTTGAAGTAGAGCTTAAAACCTAAATCAGTAAGGATGAGAGCTTAACTCTTCGTTTTGGTAGACTTTCTCTAAAAAAATGTGTTGAGTCTTTCATTTTTCTTTAATTTGCGTTAGCAATAATGAACTGTTAGTACTTATCTAACCAAAGCTTTAACCTTTGGAGTATTATAAGAAAGCAAGAGGAGTTTACTGTTCCCAAGTGAATTATTTTAGACTGTAATATGTGGGAGGCAGGGAATAAATTCCTGTTGCACTTCTGAATGCTGAAAGCAAAGTGGTCCACAACTGGGATTCCTAAGCACAACTGTAAAATTACGAATCAGCAACAGCTTTTAATACAACTACAACCTAATTAAAATTAGTGCACAGTAGGCTACAATACTGATATTGGAAGAACTGATGAATTATGGCATATAATAAAATAATCTTCTTCCATCAAACACAAATTACAGAGGTCAGTTCAGGTGTAACTTGGGGAGATGTTAGGAATTTGTGACAAACATGAGACGAAGATTAGGTCTTTTCTCTAATGTTTGTGAATCTAGAAGAAATCATGAGTAAAGAAGATGTGAATTCAATACTCCAGAGTGTAGACACTCACCCTAAGCTTGATGCTGTTTTTTTTGTTTTGTGTTTGTTTGTTTTTCTTTAAGGTTTCTTTTTCAAGGTGATGTGTGCTCACTACTTATAGAACTACCAGGAATTTACCCGCATATGATTAGATTTCCCCATGAGGCTCAGGCAGCAATTCCCAACATTTCTAAGACTCCCTTGGAGGCAAGTGGAGCTAGAAGCACTATGCACCACCTGCATATTGAATGCAAACCTTGTCAAAGAGCAAAGCTCATGATCAAAGGTTAATAAGAAAACCTGGCATTACCTTCTTTCCCCTTCTTCTCCCCAAGGTCAACCCGATTTAGATTTTGGTGATTCTTGTTTCCGAATCTTCTGTTCAATGGGGCGTGTTTTGCTGCCTTGCTCTTGACATTTCACAACAGTTCAGCAGTCTATAACAGCTATTACAAAACCTGACAAATAGAATTTTAAGGTAATCTGAGAGATGTCTTTAAGTAGGTAAGATTCTGATCTTGCAATTTGTTTCAGGTAGATAGGGCTCTGTAGAGGATAACACTCACAGGGAACAGAGGATTAGCGGTGCATTAATGAATATGAAAGCTGTAGGTTATTATAAGCACGATGGCTCTTCAGTATGCAACCCCTATCTTTTATTGTGTTATATCTACGTCTGATATCTGACATGAAAGTCGTGATCCTGACCCAACGGATGCATCTGTGTATTCCATTCATAAGTCATTAACAGATTCTTAGAATCAAACACATCAGAACAATTTAGTATTTTTTTCAGACCATCTTAATTAAGCAAAGAACATCTGTTTGTGCTCAGAACTGAGCTCACATTTACGTGTATAGCTAAGCAGCAGTATTGATTTTTAACTTCTTTACAAAATGGTTTAGAATAAATAAAGCTCAGTAATCCAGAAATAACCAGGAGACAGAACTTGAAAACTTGGCCCAGTTTGTTTCTAGGATATAAGACATAAATCTCTGAATCTTAAGTTACTTCCCACCCATCAGAGATAAAAAGGTCAGGACACATCCTTTCATTCTGCGAACATTCTGACCCAAAGACAGAGAAATGCTTTAAAAATCAAATCTGAATTACTACTTTTCTTAGGTCGTGCACCCAGTTTTTAGGAAGATTTACTGTCAGAGTATTCAGATTATCTGACAAAAAAGATGTCACTCTTGCTAATGTAGAGAGTATCTTTGTTCTGTCGAATGGAATTGGCTTGTCTTCCATTTTTCTGTTGAGCTGTGATGCATACTTGTAAAATATCAACAGAAGTAATTTATACACCAAGGGGATACTCTGTAGAAAATTTCAGTAGAAAGCTTTGTGGATTTATATGTCAGACTAGGGCATCAGCCTTGTGTTCTACTGAGGCTTCATATTTTTATCCCACACTACCTAGTAGAATATAAATCTATAATGAGAGAAGCACCACAGATGCTGTAGTTTACAATATCTAGAAGAAACAACAGAGGCAGAGGAGACATAAAAGGATAATTTTGCTTATACAAAATAGCAGCCTGAAAAATAAAACCAGGAAAACAAACAAGCAGATGGAGAAGGCGAAGCCTGCAAGACACAGCTGTGCTAAGTATTTAAATATCCAGATGCAAAGCAGTTTAAGGGTCAGGGACAAGGAAAGGACACAGAATGCTCTCAGCATCTCTGTAGCATGGTTGAATAGTCTGCCTTAAAATTTCAAACACATTAATGATTGTTATTTGTCCAGCTTTCTGTCAGATTTATATGGAATCTTGTTTTTTTTTTAAGAAATCCAAACTCCTGACACTCCTGAGCACCTTTGAAGATGGGTTTGTTAGTATTTACACAGGGGTACATTTTTTTTAGAATAGTCAAAATTGTTTTCTGAAGCAGTTACTACACATAATAATAATAGTAATTTGTGCTTTTACTGTATACTGACTTCATCTTAGGGATTCAAGTGCTTTATGAATGTTAATTAGGCATCTGCAGGCATCTATTAGGCACCACCAGTTGCTAGATGATGCTTTTGGTCTATCATTAACTCAAAAGATGCCACCTGCCTACTTTGCTTAGTATGCTGCAAAAGGGGCTGGTGGGGGTGGTATCTGCATATTGAAATGTGAAAAAGAGGCTGTTCGCTCAAAAATGTAGCCACAGCGGAAAGAGTTAACTTAAAATGAGTTCCTGAATGAGATTTTATTACTGCTTTGATTATCTTTCTGGGCTCTGGACTCCCTCCTGAGCTGGCAGATGTCCCTTCACGTCACATCAGTGGCTGAAAGGCAGATTTTCATTCCTACTGTAGTCGTGTCTCCAGTTCTTCAGTCATTTTGTGATCCTGTTCAAAGCTACAGATCCATTTTATAATCCCTTTGCAGACAGGTTCAAATGCTTCGAATGCTTTCTTGCTCACCATACATCTTTCCCCATCTGCTCCATTGCCTTCCTGTTCTGCCTTCATTCTGCTCCAGATGTGCAGTGGCCAGTGTGCCTGTTGTGGCCCTGTACCAGCCTGGCCAGAGTCAGGATGCAGACATTAAAGCCAGTTTTGTGACTCAGTCATCAACTTATTCATCCTTCCTCTGTGAGGTGAATAACTGCATTTAGAATGAGCCCCAAACTCACTGTATTTTTTGGAAAAGGCTTCTAATCTCCTTACAAGGAACTTCAGAAGCAAGGTAAATAATAAGAGAGAGCCAGGGGCAATGAAAACTGAGCTAGTGAGTCATGTGGGAGCTACAGTCTAGTGTAAGCATCATACTTAAACATACTTCGGCAGCCTGCACTCCTCACAGGAGAGACCTGCAATGCACAAAGAATATTGTTTTCCTGAATTGTGATTTCACAATTAAGGCAAGAAAGTCCATTTAGATGGTGAAAAACTTATTTTCTATGGCTAGAGAGACCAAAAAAAAGCCATATAAAAGGATTTAGATAGTGCTGTATAAGGATTATGTTCTAATTACTAACTGTAACTTTTAAAGGGTATTAAAAGCCCATAAATCCTGTTTCAGTGACATGGCTGGTTCTAGCTTTCAAGTTCTTTCTGTAGGACTCTAATATCAGTTTCCCTTCACACACTCCTATGTTTACATTATGTTGGAATTACGTTTTCCAGGTTTTGTTTGTTTGGTTTGGTTTGGTTTGGATTGGTTTCGGTTTTGTTGTTGTTTTTTTTTGTTTGTTTTTTTTTTATGCTGCCGTAATGGGTGAGCTGGACATTAGAGGTCTGATTCTGGCTTTTCAGTGTCTTTCCCTACTTATAAACAGGAGGAAGCCCTGAGACCCTGGTCACACCCTTATGTCCTAGCTCTCATGGAAATGTCATTGTCATACAAAAATCACCCAATGAAAGCTGGTTTATCGCTAGGCAAGTTGGATTTAGATAGATCAAATATGGTTAATATCGTTGTACTTTAGATGATCAGGTGGGTTAATTCATTAAAAATATTAATGTGATTAACAGCTGCAGAATCAGCCCATGTTTTATAATTTTAAAGACCGATTTTAAAACTTGTAGACTTTGCTGGACCAGAGGAGGTTATCTTCAAGATATATCACTAGCAGTCTCTTAGAAGTACCAGAACGGTGGCTGGCTGTTCTCTATTTTGATAAGGGCAGCAGCTCCTGTGTCTGTGCTGGTCTGTAGAGGTTGTATTAAGGCTGTATACCACTTAATGCTATTCCAGAAAGCTGGAAGCTTCCTCTTGGTCTAACACGGTGCAGTCAGTCACTGCCATGTCCACAGTGGAAGCCTGGTGGAGCATACTGGGTAGCTGGGAGAAAGCACTGCTCCCATCACACAGCCTAGCAGTGTCCCCTCACATTTAAGAGATGCCAGTCTGGATCCTGCAGCATTACTCACTTGTCTTTGCACCACCACACATTGCAGTTCTCTCCAGGGGCTAATTTGCCCAGAAACCTGTGGTCAGAGCCAGTGCTGCAACCCACAGCTCATCCCCAGCCTGGCTCACCTCCCAGCCCCTCTGCTCCCCCAGCAGGGCACAGACACCCCAGCTCTCCTGACACAGGTGCGTTCCTCCTTGACGACTCATGGTGAGATGCAAATAAATGCAGTTCAAGAACTCCTGCTCTACATATAGCTGCAGCATCATTTCCTTGTTATGAAATGAATCATGCTTTCATTCTTTACACTGTTACAAAAAACAAAAAACAAAACAAACAAACAGACAAGCAAAAACAACGAAAAAATAGACTAGGAAGAGCGTGACTGTGAACTACATTCCTTTTTCCTTGCATTTGAGAAATAAAGCTAAAGCCAGAGCACTGCTGAACGTGGAACCAATTAATACTTTTTCAGCTACCCAAAGAAAACATATCTAGCAAGGAAAAAACTACACATACATACTAGGCAAAACTACCTCAAAATCTTTAGACTCCTTTTTTTTTTTTTTAAATTTTTAAAATCCCTTGGATCCTACCTCTTTTTTCTCCTGTTTCCTGTCATTGCTATAACAAACTTTTTGGCAAGTAAACAAGATTTCTTTTGTTGCACTGAAAACTTTGTTCACTTTTTTTTTTTTTCTTAGAAAAAGCTTCAAGCCAAATATTGTTTTCAGACACTTTTCTTCCTATGTCCTCTCCCCTCCTCAAATCTTTTTCCCTGAGGGACATCACTGTTCATGGCAGCCTACTGTAAACAAAAGAAAGATGATATCAAAGCAATTGTTTGAAATATAATTGATGACAGACTTCTTCATCTGCAACAGTTAGCAGTGTCTTTGCATGCACATAACACTTTTGCATATTTTGTTAATACCTAGAAACTAACCATCCTTTGGTAGAAAAAAATAAAAGGACAAAAGGAAAAACGCAGAAGTTCATTACTTAAAAGAGCTTGGAAGCTTGTAAGGTACATCAGGTGTTTTTCCAAACATGGTCTGTGTCTGCCTCTCACCAGTTTCTTCCAGTAGATTTTGTTATCTTGTCCCTTGCAGATTTCATATTTGAAAGGTTTTATCATTCCCCTCTCCATATGCTATCACATATTTCCTGATAGTGGTGATGCTTTTTTTTTTTTTTTCTTCATCATACCCATAAGGCTTCTTAGGGTCCTCCTGTTTTTTTTTTTTTATCAATCTGTAATATGTTTTGCTTTCATCCATTCCTATTTGAAAGTCTACTCTCTTGTTCATTTTTTATTGTTTCCATTCATCTTTTTTAAAATTGGAATAAGTATTGTGAGAATAGACAGAAAGGACTATTTCACCAGTTCTAGGTCCCCTCACCTTTCTCTCTTCATATCCATCTGGTCTCCATTTGAACCCAAATCTCCCACAAGAACAAGTCAAGACAATTTGCAGTCACAGCAAAACTAGCTGACCTTAAGCGGCATACTTTGGGAACTACTAGTAGTCTAGCTGTAATAACAGGTACGATTTTATCGTGTTGCATCATGGCAAAAAGGGGTACAATTTCAAATATTTTTTTTCTCATTATTTGAGGCTAGAAGTGGCAAAAACAAATTAGGAAAATATAAAAGAAAAAAGTGTAAAAGAAGGATTTTGAAACAATTATGCTCAATGTATGTGTTGGTTCTTTGCAAAATGTGGCTTGCATTATTTGTCCTTAACACTCTCACCTCTTCTGTTGTGTACAGCTTATCTCTTCTTCCTCCAAAGGGTGCTTGAACTTATCATGTCATAAGGGTATGTAGTCCAGATAAAACTCAATGGAGATCATATGTCTCAACTTATGGATTTATGATTTGTGATGATTCAGCATGGAGAAAATAAACGGTGAGTTGCACTTAAGTACAGGAATTCATGGTTAATGTATATAACCATATGATGTTGCCATTGTAGTTTTTCACTTTCCCTGTTCTCTGTGTTCTACTCATTCATATTCAGCCTTAAACTGAAAGTCTCACACTTTGAGACAGTGGTTGTATGAGATTCAGTATAACGAAATATCAACCTTGATGCAGATCTGCTTGTTCTGGCTCACTGCAAATAGAGAACAGCAACAATAGTTTAAAGACAGTCAATGAGATCCTGTCCATGTAACTCAGGAATATAATTACACTTTAATTATGGATCCTTAGGGTGAAATTTCATTTCATGTATTGTTTGCTACATTGGTGTCTGCATTTTCAGCTATTTATTGAGGTTCTCTTCATATAAATTGGAGAAAAAGAGACACTTAGAGTCAAAATTCTGATTCATTTTAGGATGAGATGCATCTCTCCCTCCAAGGGAACAAGAGAAACTTGTTGTGATGGAACACATCTGAGTTCAGGGGTTTCTGCCTCCCTAAGCTCATGTTGTTTACATGTGGAAAGCAGGTCTCTAGGAGAAATGCAAAACCATGTGTCTGATGCCTCAAAGAGATTTCAATAGGATTATGAGTACCAGCTTCTGAGTTAATGTTGGTGAAGTTTTTGATACTGATGGAAAGACTTTGAGAATTTTTTCTGTGATTAGATATAAGACTATTACAAAGAAGAAAAGAGGCCCTTCTAACTGGCTTCTCTGATACTCCTGGAAACATGTAGTCTAAGACTTCTAGTTGGGCTGAGTACACAATTAATTATTTAATGACTAAAAGACTTTTCCTTTGGAAATGTGTGTCTTTCTCACAAATCCCTTTTTTCTACTGGGTAGGACAGACGAAACATAATTGGCACAGTGTTCGTAAGTCTAACACTATTTTGTAAAATGCAGAAAAAATATATTAGGCTTACATGAATTTTCTTTCCTTGATGGGGAGTTCTGACTGAGACAAAATTTTATATTTGGGATTGTGGACATCTGTAAAAGCTGTTGAAATCAAAACTGGTGTGACCAAGGGACAGAAGTTACTGAGAGCTACCTTTTATCCTTCAACGTTTTTCACAGCTCTTATTGCTTTTGTGGTAAAGTATTGATCAGAAGATCTGTTCAGAGGATCATTAATTATCTTTTTCAGCCGTTTCCTAGAATAACATTTTTTATTCTCTTGGTCATATTCACAAAACATGCAGAAGAATGTTTCAGAGATTGTGTCATCTGTACAACTTCCTTTTGGACTTTTAAGAATCAGTTAAGAATAACATTGTAAAATTCAGTAACACCACACTATCATAAAAAACACTAGAAGAAAAAAAATATGTATTGATTTTTTAAATGTAAATATTAGAACGATCAACATTTTCACCTTTGTGTGGATCTAAATTAAGCTGTTTTGAACTCAACACCCCAAAACGAAGATCCTGCTAGTTGTTGGAAACTCTTGAAAAACTGATCCTGTATGGCAATGAATTGTCTGAATATATCTCTACTTTTCCTATAATGGCAATAGTGTTCATAGTGTTCATAGTTGTGACCGTGAAGAGCAGCAGTTTCTCAAGGACCTCTTTCCTCTTATCTACAAGTGACACTAATGCCTTTCACTTATTAATATGTTTTTCTTTGACCGTTATTTGACAGGAATATGGAAATGTTGATTGGAAAGATGCAATTTAGTTTCATTTAATATAATTAGAAGGGCATGATAGCCATATAAAGACAGGGAGTAAAAATCACACAAAAGAAGAAAGATGCATGGCTTTGATTCCATCCTCTAATTAATTGCACTGCCCAAAACCACAGCTGTATACCATGAAACAAGGCTTAAAAGTGATTGTGTGATGACAGTCATGTAGCTATTGCTCATTTATGCCAAAGCAGCACACTTATGTTCTGCAACAGCTTTTTCTAATATATTTTTTATTATTTATCTCTGCATTGCAAAATGAAATAAATATAATGGCAGGAAGTTCCAAAATATAAGTAAAATCTTTACAGACATATTTTTTCATGCCTTAAGAAAAGATGCACGTTTCTTCTGCAATACTTCGCTGATTCACGCCTACACAGAATTTGTCCACAAAAATTAACAAAACATAAGTTTTTACTCATTGTTTAACAAATCATCTGAAGTGATTTTTTTTTAAAGATGAAATGAAAATGAATCACTCTGAAAATATTTGTTAGTTTGAAAACAAACAATGTGACTTTGAATTTGCTTTATATTTTTTTGCCGATTAATCTTAAGAGTTCTCTTATTACTGAGAACTCTGGATTTAAAACAGCTCAGTTTTCTGCAGTTTTCATTCTGTGGGCTAAAAACGATGTTACATGTTCGGTCTGCTAATAAGCTCCTCAGAATAAATGAAGTGGAGTGACAAAAACAGGCAAAACCACTCTTATGAGGAATTCGTGTAATGAAGGCCATTTTCCATCGAGAATTGTTAGGCTGAATATGGGACGTGTAAGTGGTAGCCCAGACATGCCTCTTAATTCTGGAAATATGTGGTAAATCACAAATACCACTCACTCTAGGACTTCAGTGTAAAACCATTGTATTAATTCTTTTCAGCTTTATGCACATCTAGAAAAGTTGTCTGAAAAAAAACATATAGAGGCAATTAGGTTAATCTTCAAAAATTAGGATACAGCAATGAATTTGAGTAATTTAGCATCATTCATGAGTACAACTGTGCCTGTATATTCATCTATTAAGGTGCTTGGTTGCCTAGGCATTTCTACCGTTTTCAGGAGGTGGTTCATGATTTGAAGGTGATTTTTGACAAAAGTAAACGCACATTTAGTTGAACTAGCCTTAATTTTAATTAGTTCTTTAATACTTAAACTCCATGAGCAGTACGTAGTAGTAAACCCCAGACAATTAAAAATAAATAAATAAAGACACAAGAAAAGAGAGAGAGAAAGAGAATACAGAGGTAAGGTCCTTTTCAGGTTCACTTAAGACTGAGTGATATTTCACAAATAATTTCTATTTTGTGCTTTTTCATGCAAGTGTTTGATCAAAATGTTTGGGCATATGAACTTTTTTTTCTTTTTTTTTTTTTCCTCCTTAAGGTTTCAAACTTTGTTTCTCTAATACTTTGCTGCAGAAACTCAATCATGTTTTTGACGTAAAAATCAATTCTACAGGATAGAATGGAGAGGAGAATCGCAGCACTTAGCTGAGAATAAAGTACTTAAATTAGGCACCAAACGGAGGAGTGGAGTTACTCTGAGGCTCCTCTCTGAAAGTGGGTGCGTCAGGGAGATACAGCCATCTCCAGGGGAGCAGCTGCCCGAGGACAAGTCAGGTCAGGTTGAGTTGTGGGCTGAGGCTGCCTGTCCCATCGCCTCCAGAGGAAACTCACAGCAGGTCTTCTCCTAATTCAAACACCTTGGCTATGCACTTGTGGTTCAGCAGGATTAATCTGAGCCTAGCGGCACGCTGCAAACCAGTTAAAGAGTTGTGGTTCCTTCCACAGAGCTTCACTGGTGAATGGAAGTGGCAAAAAATGTATGTATGTATTATTTGTACATATGTACATATGTATTATGTACTCATATGTAAACATATAGTATATGATATAATGATGCATCAATCCCTCTAATCCTGCCTCACAACAAACGTGTTACACAGTCATGCTCAGCATTATTTTAGGAATGAATTCTGAGTGCAAGATCATATTCCTCCCAAATATGTAGAGCTACAAAAGTTCAGAGGATTAGATTTGTGATTTAATCTATTTACAGCTCAGTTAAAATGTACACCCATTTGAATTTGTCTGATGGAAATACTGAGCATGACTCACTACTTCCATAATTTGTATTTTATTAAATCCTGTCAAAATACAATTTATGGCTAACCCAAGACAGCCTTGAGACACGAAAGCAGAAATCTTTTGTAGGTGTTATATGACAGATGTTAGTCTGATTTTGTTTCTGTGTTCACAGCCTGTAATTTGCATGAGAATAAGCACTCTGATTTCAGCTAATTGATACATGCCTCTGACTGTCATGTCAATCTTCTCCATGGCAGGGCAGACACCTTCAATAGTGCAGGTACCACCCACAAGTAACATTGCAAATGCATAGCCATCCAGCTTCAGCCCACTGCTGAGGGAGTTTTAAATTCAAGGGATCCCTTTTTTTCCTCGCAGCCTTTAGAAGAACTATACTGATCTAAACATGAACACTATTCACTTCACACTATTCCAGAGCACAAAAGGAGGGTTTGCTAACATAAAGACAAGAATAGTAGGACCGAGTCTGAAAATAGAGAGGGTAGGATGTCCCAAGCTCAGGTATTATTTGGTAAGGATGAAAAGGGCCTTTCTGAGCATTCAGGGAATCAGCCATCTCTAAAGTATACAATGGATGGTAGTCCAATTTTAATTACTGGTACTCTAGCTATACAGCAATTGAAATTTTCTACATGCTGCCTTCTAAAAGTGGGTTTCTGAAAGGCTTCTCTCCATAAGTGCTATAAGGATCCAATTAGAGGCAATTGCTTGATTTCCAAATCCTTTTGATCAGCCTTCGGTAGTGGCCCACTTCTGAATTCCTCAGGAGCTTTCAGCTTCATTGACAGTCTAGAAATAATACCTCGGTGGGATGTTACTTGGTGCTCTGAGCTCTGATACACCCTCTATTCAGGCACCTGCACGAGACGTTATCAGGCCACAGCAAGGGTCTTTTTCTAACAGCAATAAAGCTGGTCGAACAATAGGAGGACTGGAATTGTTAAACACTTTCCAAAGCTTCAGCTTTTCAAAGACAAACAGCCAAGTCCTGTCTTCAGAGAATTACAGTGTCTCTTGCTGAAATCAATAGAAGGTTCTGGTTTTTACCTTTTTGTATGCTTAGGAGACTCAAAAAAGAATTATTCATGATATAACGTAGATAGGACTCTCCTTTAATGGGAACTTATAGAATAAGCACCGTACATCCTCCAAGAAGAATGTGATTTACATTATGTTATAGAGGAGTGAGGAGAATTCTGCTTTTCTTTTAGCCATTAGGCAAACAGTAGGAATGATCCAAACAGTTTTTATAATTAGATGGAACAGCTCAATACCATACCCAGTGAAATGTCCTGCTCTGTTCACATAATCGTATTTCCTAGATTTTGATTGTGTAGTTCTTTCCTTCTTCTGACAGAGTCTGCTGATAAAGAGGCTGGGAAAACTCAGAGTTTTCAGCAGTCATCTTGGTTTCAAATGGACAATATTGGGCTAAATATAACAGTCCACAAATCAGAGGAATTTCAAGACTTCTGCCTGTGGATCGAATCTTTCTTCTGCCTTCAGCTGATAAGACGACAATGCTTGCAGGATATTAAATGCCCTCTAACTTGGATACAGCACCTTGGCTGCAAACTCACTATTGCAAATATCTGAAGCTACTTAGTGTTTGTAAGGAAAGAAGCAGACCATATGAAAAGTCCCTTCTTCTGAAAATAAAAATCTTAAAAAAAGTTGTGTGTGCAAATACTGCCTCATACTATGCCTTTGAAGATTAAGACTAGCTAAGCAACCCTACTTTCAGAAGTGAATGTGTTTTTGGAGTTTCATCTTGTGGAAAAATAATCTTTGAAACAGGATTTTTTTCTCTTGCTTTTTTTTACCAATGACAAGCCAAACCAAAAATCTTATTATTCTACAAGTTTGGCAGGCCTCTGCAGTGCCATAGTACTTCAACAGAAATATATTTCTCCATGTTTTCCTTCAGTTTTCTTAGAGCGTGAAAGCTATACCATGTAAATTTGTCAGGTGTTTGTGAAATGTGTATACTTAACTGCTTCCTTTCTATAAAAGCATAAGTTGTTTTTACAGCCGATAGTAACTTTGCTTTAAGGGTGTTTTAGTTCCAATGGAAATGAAAGAACATGCTGGTCAGAAGAGTTAATGTTGTCAATATTCTTATAGCAGCTGATTTTAATGGAGAGAGCTCCTGTAGGATTAATAACAGTAATAAAATAAAATAGTTAACACTTTTCTAAGGTTTTACAACTTCAATGCCTGTGATATCTAACCTACATGTGAATTCATGACAATCCATGTAAATATAAGGAGCTACAGCAATTTTCAGTAGCTGAGAATATCATTGTTACATTTTAAACTATCACTTATAAAACAAAACTTGGTGGGAAGAAATTTCTAAATACAATCCCAAAATGTAAGTGAAAGATACTTTTAGGAAAAAAGGAGATGAATTAAAATAAATGACTGGGTCAAACACTTCTTTTGAAATAAGTCTATGCTGGCTTAGCCAGCATATCTATAGCTTGTTCTTTAACGTCTTTCTTTGTGACCTAGTGGCAATCTAGATTTCAAAACCAACCTCTGTTATAAAACAGTTCTTTTTGATGAGGCACATACTATTAAATGTTGTTTTTAAATGCACCTAGCAAGCTAATGTAAATGGACTCTTCAGCTACTCCTACAGGCTTTTGAAAAAGCTTGTCCCAATTCTTCCCTGATTTATATAAGTATAAATCAAGAATAATGTGTTGCAGCAGTGTAAACATTTCTTAAATGAGGATGTAATCACGTCAATTCTGTAGGGTTTTTGGGGGGAATACTTTTGACGATTACATATACTGCAGATAGTAACGTCATTTTTTTCCTGATGCAGAACTTCAATAGATTTCTATGTTTCTTGTGTGTTTCTCAGAAGAGTGGAAGTTTAATACTGAATATTGATACATGAAAGAATTAAGACTTCGTTAAACAATTTTTGCCGGTTCAGTTCTGTTACATCATCTCATCTCAAGCATTAAAAACATCCCAAAAAACAAACCAAAAGTTAGTAGCACTGTAATGTGGTCTTTGCACCACCGTAGAACTGAAGTAAATGAACAGTCACACTCATTTGAGGAAGCACATTTCCAGTGGGGCAGGTGTGTGTTTAAAAACATGCATGACTATAAGTGTTTTGTAAATCTGAGATTTGAAAGCTATGTTTTGTATGTTATATTCAGCATCCACAATTAGAAAATTTCAAGAAATTTCCTGTATTCATTTAAAAAAAAGAAAGTTCTTAGATTTTCTACAAGAGAAACCTAAGCCTGTTTTCCCCGAGAATTTAAAAAAAAAAAAAAAAAAAAAAGTCATGCCAATTAAAGGCTAGTTTCCCTACAGCAATTCCATATTTGGTCAGGTTCCATGACTCATCTTTCCTAGAAATGCTACAATGATGTCACAAAGTCCGTTTCCTTCTTGCTCCAAGTACGTTTAGTCTCCCCAACATACAGGAAATTCAGTTTTCTGAAAGCCCTTTGATTTCTAACGCAGCAATGTTGCTTTGTGCATTGAACATGTTGCAAAGTGTTAGGCAGCTCTTCTCTCACTGTAGAAATTTTAAGCCTGTGTTTTCTCCACTGATTGAGCCAAAAGTTGTAACATCAACTCCAAAAATAGCCCACATTACCTTTGTAAAATGTCTACAGTGAAATTTAATTAAAAATACCAAAAAAACCCCAAACAAAAATGGACAAACAAAAAAACCCCCACAACTTTTATTTAACGTCCTTTCAAGATATTTATGTAAATCTTTCAGCTATGTCCGTTTTTAAAAAATCCTATCTCTCGACCAAAAAATTAACTTGGAAGCTGAATTTTAATTTTTCGTTCTGTAATTCAATACATCTCAAGCTTGTATAATAGGGGCATTCTGGGATAAAACACAAGCCTTCATGGCTTGCCAAACACTGGGTATACACAATTAGCAGGAACAGGTCAACAAGCAGACGTTTTGCCAGGAACTGAAGGAATAGTTGTGATAATTTGGATATTATTCCTCAAAACGGTTTAGAAGTTGTCTAGCAGATTTCCCTTTGTCATTGAAGAAGCCGTTGGAGCCTGGATGGATCAGAGGGGCACCAGGCAGCCAAACTTTGGGGAACTGATAGAGCCACTTCTCTGTATCTGTCTGTTTTCTCCTTATGCTTACGGGCTGAGAGAGGAAAGACACAACAGTCAGCGGTGATGGGGAGCACATAAACCAAGAATACAGACAGTGTCCTTGGAGACCTACTGGAAGTGAAGTTATAGCTGCAGCTTGCAGCAATAGGACTGTAATGTATACTTAGCAGGAGAAAACAGGATTAGAGCCTGGCTGTTTGGCAGAACTTTGTGTTTTGTTCTAAAGTCTGGCCCATTGTTTTGAAAGACAGTGTCTAATGTTCACTGAAAATTATGAGGTTTAAATGTGCAACAAAATGGCTCCCGTTGTCAGCACATGAAGCATTTCCTGGGATTTTGAAAAGTGTACAGGATAACCACTTTTCAATGTTACCAGTAAGTGATATTTTTTTTCCACTGATTCACCCAAACTGAGAACAAATTAGTTTAGTAAGAGAAAAATACTGAAGATGTTAGTGTTGCAATAATGGTGTGAAATCTGTGTGACAGACCACTGGGGGTCAAACAGAAAGCACAGCCCGGAGCACTGTCAAAGTTTGAGTGCTTAGTGCTTATATTTCAGGAAATAATCTCATGACATAATACTAACAGTTGTCAATTTTGTAATAAATACTGTGGAGTCTGCAAGAAGTTAGGGTTCTTAGAAGATGTGCAGATCAATACAGAAAGCACAGTCACTGTGTTATAAACGTAATGCCAGAAGATTTCAGTGTTACCAGTTCATAGATGAGCATGGAGCTCATCGGCAATACAGAAGCAGCTGTGTAGCTGACAATACATTGCTACATGGGTTCCTTTATGAGAAGAAACACGATGAAAAATAGAACTTGATAAGGACCTTTTTGATCTATTCTGCACAACAAGGTTATTAATGACTACTTATTGGGGAGATGTTTCAAAAGCAACTGAGCTTTTGATGCTTGCAAAAGCAGAACCTTTTCTTACATAAGTATTACAGAGAAGTATGTGACATGTACCAGACATCTATCCTGCGGTCATATCATCCTGAACAACATTACTTGGTAGAGAATAAACAAGAAAGAGTCTGTTGAACTGGCAATTTGAATAGGATTTAAATTTCTTAACTCCAGACACCTAGGTATTAGGGACCAGTCTAAGCTGGTTTCTAGTTTGCCTCTGCAGCTAACAGGGAAGAAAATATTTAGTGTTGGGGAAAGGTCCTGATATTTGTAGATGCGTGTCTCTTTCCATTGACAGTGTCTGATGTACCAGATGGGTGTGCTGCTGTTCAGAGAGAACTGAACGGTTTGTAGAAATGTGCAGAGAGGAACCACAGGAAATTCAAGAAAGGAAATGCCAAGTCATGTACCTGGGGAAGAACAATCTCATGCACCAGTACATGCTGTGGACTGACAAGCTGGAAATAAACCTTGCAAAGAAGGACCTGAGGGTTTTGTTGGAAAACAAGACGGACAATGTGCCCTCATGGCAAAGAAGCCCAACAGCATCTTGGACTGCATAAGGCAGAGTATTGCCAGCAGATCAAGGGAGCTACCCTTTCTCTCCGTTCACCACTTGGTGAGGCCACACCTGGAGTACTGTGTCCAGTTCTGGGCTCCTCAGTACAACAGAGAAATGGAGCTACAGGAGAGTGGGCAGCAAAGGGCCACTAAGATGGCTAAGTGAATAGAGCACCTTTCACACACAGAAAGGCTGAGAGAGGTGGAACTATTCAAACTAGAGAAGGCTCAGTGGGATTTATCCAGGTGTATTAGTGCCTGTTGCAGTGGGACTAAAGAAGATGGAGCCAGGCTCTTTTCAGTGATGTGCACGGTGACAGGATGAGAGGCAATTAACTGAACAGAAATGCAGCAAATTTTGTCTAAACGTAAGGAAGAGCTTTTTTACCATAAGGGTGGTTAAACACTGGAACAGGCAGTTCAGAGACTTTATGGGGTATGTTTTGGTGGAGATATTCAAAACCTGACCAATCCCAGTCCTGAGCAACATGTTGTAGATGACCTTGTTTTGATCAGGGAGGTTGGACTAGGTCATCTCCAGAGGCCCCTGCCAACCTCAACTGTTCCGTGATTCTGTGTAAGGAGCTCCTACCTAGCGCAGTAACTAACTGTGATACTGATCTTTTAGAAGTTAGAGAAGCTGGCTTTTGCACAGAATATCTTCACCTTTGGAAAAACAATCAAAATCTGGACAAGGCAACTGATGGATTCTGAATTAGTACTGCAACTTTTACATGCATTAAGACAAAAATTGATTATGAAGAATGAATGATTACTGAATTTTACAAAGTTTCTCAAGCATCTCAGTTAGCACCTCTTTACTACAAAAGATGCTTTCAAATCTTAAGCCTCTATAAAACTCTGAACTTATCTGAAAGTCTGAACTGCATGCAACACTGCAAAAGAATCATTAAAAAAAATGAGGCCATTCATATTTGTGATTATTTCTATGAATATGCTTGTACTTTGAATAGAACAGAGAGTGAATACTTTCTTAATAAAAGTGTTTATTCAAAAGCAACTCAGGATAGATCTAGCTGTGAAGGACACTGAAGATAAGGACAAAAAAAAAGATGCAGTATAACACCTGTCAATTTACCAAGTCTTTATATTAGCTGTATTTTACAAAGAAGATAATTTCTTACTGGAATATGCTAGCTATCAGGCTGCAGAAGCAGATATGTTTTCAGTTTTCATGTGGAAAGAAGATGTCACGTTACTGAAATCTTACCAAAATACTGACCTACTGAAATTAAAAATAGGTATTTAAGATGTGGGCTAGTTGGACTAATGCAGGCTCTGAGTTACCAAACCCCTGCCTACCTTAACGAGGGGGCAGGGACAGCCCACTCTTCTTAATTAAATAATACCAGTGGAGACAGGTGAAAAACTCTCATCTGAAGAGCTGTCATGCAGTACGGATGGGTGAGAGTTCGTTTCTACAGAATACAGTCAATTTTAGAGGATTGTCTAGTCCACCTGAGTGGGTGCCTAAGGAAGGCAGCAGATCCATGGTGCAACTCTAGCCACAATCAGCTGAATCTGGGCTTACTCACAATTTGTTAAAATTGAGGTAGATTTTTGCATGTCAAATGTCTCTGGTTTATTGAGCTTACCTAACCCTCTAGGTTATGAGAACAAATATAGTAGACATCAAGCTACTCAAATCTGCTCTGATGCTGGTGGCAACATATTTGCTTTACTTAATTAGCCTTTCTCCTTGCCCTGAG
>VWYH01008312.1:919672-1084103 GCA_013399365.1 Pampusana beccarii
AGATAATTTCTTACTGGAATTTGCTAGCTATCAGGCTGCAGAAGCAGATATGTTTTCAGTTTTCATGTGGAAAGAAGATGTCACGTTACTGAAATCTTACCAAAATACTGACCTACTGAAATTAAAAATAGGTATTTAAGATGTGGGCTAGTTGGGCTAATGCAGGCTCTGAGTTACCAAACCCCTGCCTACCTTAACGAGGGGGCAGGGACAGCCCACTCTTCTTAATTAAATAATACCAGTGGAGACAGGTGAAAAACTCTCATCTGAAGAGCTGTCATGCAGTACGGATGGGTGAGAGTTCCTTTCTACAGAATACAGTCAATTTTAGAGGATTGACTAGTCCACCTGAGTGGGTGCCTAAGGAAGGCAGCAGATCCATGGTGCAACTCTAGCCACAATCAGCTGAATCTGGGCTTACTCACAATTTGTTAAAATTGAGGTAGATTTTTGCATGTCAAATGTCTCTGGTTTATTGAGCTTACCTACCCCTCTAGGTTATGAGAACAAATATAGTAGACATCAAGCTACTCAAATCTGCTCTGATGCTGGTGGCAACATATTTGCTTTACTTAATTAGCCTTTCTCCTTGCCCTGAGGCTGGGCAAAAAGGAAAGGGTTGGTCTCTGTGAAGCTTCGTGCTAATACAGACCTGCCTTTTCTAGAGTTCAGGCTAGCATGCTGCAGCACAGCACTGCACTCTTTTGTGGAGAAATATCAGCAAAAGACCTGTCTTGTGCATCCATCCATGTCACTGACTGCACCATATGAGTCTGTTTTCTCAGTGCCACACAGAAACCTGGCAGGTAGAAGTTGCTGTCAAGCCCAGACTTTCTCAGTGCTTAATTCGATATAGGTTACTCTCTACTCTCAACGTTCTGCTTCATTTTCTCTATATTTCCAGCTTCCACAGGAGCAAGGTTAGGGTCATACAGCCAAAAGTTGCTTTTACCACAGTGACTTTTTCTCAGCTCACAGACCAATGTGTTTTCTGACGTATGTTTTCCCCAGTGTCATTTTTGACAACAGCTGAACTATTTTAGCCATGTCTTCCTCCTAGAATTCAGAAACAGGTATCTGGCCTAAGAAGTTTTGCTTGAACTGCTGAATTTGACAGGTGTACAATGAATAAGAAAAGGCTTTCATGGCGAAACACTGTCAAAAGATTTTCCTCTAGCTGGAGCTGCTCACTTGGCCTACTATATTCTTTTGGTTTATTGTGAGGCTTCTAATTTCATGTGTTTTGATAGAAAGCAGTAATATGAGAGTTAAGAGTCTATCTCTAGCTCTGAGCAGCTGTTGATGAATAAGTCAGTTTTTTATTGATATTCCTTTTCTTTTTTATTTTGTGACTAATGAGGGTATACTGGATGCCCTCTTTCATTATAGGACCAGTTCTCCCTTCTTTCATATCACCTGTGGTATTTCATTCAGTTTTAAATAATTTTGTCCTGCCATGGATAACCCTTGCCACCACAACATCTTAACTTCCTACCCTCCTCTGAACCACTCGTGTGCTACAGCAAAAAGAGTCTATGTGGTTCTATCTTCATTTGCAAAAGCAGCTGGTCTCAACCTGTTCCTACACTGAACATTTCATTTCATGCTAAGTGTTGCTCCACTTTTGTTTTATCATTCTAGGCTCTAAGAGGCTCCCAATAGACCACAAAAATCCCGGCAATGCAATGGAAGGAGCTAGCTCCTTAGCAGCAATCTAAATGCCTTCAGACGTCACTTTTCATCTGCAGTACAGCATGAGGCTTTAGAGATTTCTGGCCATTAAAACAATGCTATTAAGGGGTATGTCAGATAAAGTCTGCCATGTCTTTGCTATCTGAGGCCCCATTACCTGTGTTGTTCAAAGCTGATTGTACTGTCTGCCTTGAAGAGAGGGAAGCCCAAGCCTGCAATTACTTATCTGCATGCTTGAAGCCTGATAAGGCTTGTTTCTTTAGCACCTCGTTCACTAGGAAAGAAACATTTCTAAGTTTTATAGTTTTCAGATTTGCATTTTTTCAGTCTTTGTCTCTGGCAATATGACCTTTTTAATCTTTTTTTTTTTTTTTTTTTTTTTTTTTTTTTTTTTTTTTTTTTTTTTTTTTTTTTTTTTTTTTTNTCAGTCCTGGTAACTGTCATTTTGTTTTCTCATCTGTATCAGTGCTGGTCTAGGACAGACCTAGGGTTTGATTTCAGTTCCCTTACATGTGGCCATTGAGGCTGAGGTACCAGCAACCTGTGTTCCTAGCACTGCAGCAGCGGAGAGATTTTGCTGCTGGAGCAGCAAAAATGACAGTACAGTAAACACAAAATCTGACTGTAAAATGTTGCAGAATTACGTGATGATAATGAGCCAAAGCAGCATTTCTACGTGCTCAGCCAGGTCTCGTGCGTTCCCACAGGGATGACCAGTAGGCCAAAAGTTTTTTTTCAGGGTAACCCAAAATGACAGTTCTGCTGTCTGTTACAGTAACATATTCCACTTCTGGTATGTGTGCCATGGATTTTACATCTCACCCTTCTGTTATGTTTTGTTTGTTTGTTTATTTTTGTTTCATTTTATTTTTCCCACTCCCCCTTTAGATTAAGGATATGAAGACCTAATATGAAATGAACAGAGTGCCAGAAGGTGGCATATCTTATTGTTGGCCAGAAAAAATACGTGATTCTTAATGTAGGCTTGAAAAAATGACAAGGTGAGTTACTGATTACTATTGTGTTTTGTTTTGTTTTGGTTTTGTTTGTTTGTTTGTTTGTTGTTGTTTTTGTTTGGGTTTTTTGTTTGTTTGTTTTTAAACAAATTTTGTTGTTTTCATTTCTGAAGGTCTCTGGTCAAATCTCAGTAGTGACAGAAGAAATTAACGAAGTATGTCAGCCACTCAGCTCATGCAAAGCTGTTGTCTCATTTTTTCAAGGGCCCATCCATTTGCACCATTTACAATATCATTTAAAACTACATTATTTTTAGTTAAGTGGACAAAGTGGCTTATGACCTGAAGAGAAAGTGTGTGTATTACTGAGAAAGATACTGATTTAATTTGTGTTAAAGATTAAAGGACCATAATCCACAACTCTTATTCACAGGTATAGTGCTATTCTCTTTGGCAAATAATTCGAGAGGAAAGGTTGTCTAAACATCTGGACAAGTCACTGGACTGGTTTTAAACCTCTGCTTTGTCACAGACTTCTTGTGTGTTTCTTCCTAGCTGAAAATGAAGATAATACTTTTTCTTTTCACCTTATTTTCAACAATTTCTTTCCCCAGTCAGTCAAGACTATTTCATTATGTGTGAGACTAGCTTCTATCAGGACAGAATCCTGTTCTCATTTGAGATTCTTAGGTGTTGCTACATTACACTGATGTGAATAATTAAAATAAGTAATAATCTGGCTCCGGTAGTTTTGCATTTCAAATGTATTAATTGAATATTTTTCAGTCATAGGACAGATTAATTGTGAACTGGAATTCTCTACTAAATATACAGTATTGCAAATGATACATATTCCAGCTGAACACAAACATCTGAAATTTATCAGAAATACATTCAGCCATGTTTTTTGTTGTGTAAGAAGAATGATACAATTGAGCAGTTCTGTAATTTCATCAGCCTCTTGGTTATAAACTGTTTTAAAATTTATTGTACTGAGAAATATTTATTCAAAGATCCAGGAAAACAATATAGAATGTACACCATTAAAGCCACCCTCAGGTTATATCTTTATATTCTATTAGCTTTGTACGATGACTCCAGGTTTTATCTGTTTTAGTTTAATTCAAATAAAGGAATGAAATGCAGATATTTTGTTCTGTAAGTTTTGAGAGAATAGAAGCAATGAAGTGTATAATCTAACAGAGTTGTCTCTTTTGATTTTATGTGTTTATTTTTAAGCAGTTTTGCATTAACAGCTTCATATATTTTTCCTTGTTGTCTAATAGTGATTTAGCTCCCAGTTCACTAAAAGCCTTGGCTAGAGGCACCTGATGAGTCCAACTGAGGCAAGGCTAAGCCATGTTTGAAGGTACATGAACTTGTGTATGAATCTATGTGGTCCATCCCTCTCATTAGCACCTTCCTCCCGTGTTGTTCTTGTGGCCTATTGCTGTTTTTCTATCTCACTGAGCATGTGGTCCTCAACACTGCAATCCTGAACTGCTGCGGCCCAGCCTTCACCAAGCAGATTCCTTTCTGTGTTTCCAGATATGATCATTGCCACATCATCTAACGGTTCTTGCTTCCTCTGAACTTCATTTTCTTTACTCCGCCTCTTTTAATGCCTGTCTCTCTAGCTTCTTGTCTGCCTTTTTCCAGCCACTCCAGACTTCCCCATGGAAACTCTCCCTCTGACCCTCCAGCACTGGTTGCCAGCAGCTCCTGTCCAGCTTCCCTCAGAGCCTGCTCCAGCTTCCCCACTTCTAATATACAACCCAGACCAATGTCTTCCTTAGTAATCGTGCCCCTCTGGCTCCTCTCTCTCCTCTCTGTCCCACCAGCTCCTTCCCTTTGCTCTGCAAACAGCCCTTCTCCTCCAGTCCTACGTGTCTCCACTGCTCCTCCCAGGAGCTTGCGGTGGGGAGCAGGCAATGTGGCACGTCATGTCTGTGACAATGGCTTTTGTTGTCAGAAGTTCTGTTCAATATCAACACATCTGGGACAAAATATACAGAGTTTGGACAAGAATATCATGGGCCTGATCCAATTTCCACCGAAGTCAGTGGAAGTCTTTGCCCTCACTTTAGCGGGTGCTGGATCAGACTCTGATGGCTGGTGACTAATGCTCTTTTTGTTGTATACTTCGTAATGCAAATATCCAGAGAGGAACATGACCCAGAGAAATATAAGCTACTTATTTTTCAATATTAATTCCCATCTCATGGCAACAGGAGTCCAACACAAATATTGTTTCTAAATGCTATCCAAGGAGCTTGTTTATCTCTGTTCTTCACGTAGCAGCCTAGAAAAACAAACTTTCAATTTAGAAATCTGTTTAACTAAGGTGACATTTATATGCAAACAAACTCATTGAATCTTTGTTAAAATAGAATATATATTATCTTTTACTGCCAACTTGAAGCTCTTTGCTACCTGGGCTCCCTTCCTACTTCCAGTAAAGCTGTCACTTGCAGTACACAGGACCATCACTTTGCTGCTGATAAAACATTTACTGTGGACTGCGTCTCAACCCTCGCTGTGCAAGCCTGCATATTTATTATGTTAATCCCTACACATGGAGTCTGAAATTAGGGTATTATCTTGACCAAAATAAATAGCAGTTAGAAAGCCATTGACATTTTTTTTTTCCTTCTGTAGGCATATTCCTCATCTAATTTGGGATGTGTACAGTAGAAATTATTAACTATTCAAGTTAGTATCAGCTACTCCCATGAATAACATAGATGTTTTCCATACTTACTACTCTGCTGTATAGTGAGAAGCACTTGTCTGTGATGCAGTAGGACACAACATGTGATTATGAATGTAAAATCTACAGCCACTTCAGTAAAATGCATAATAAGGATTAAAAAAAAAATAATTCAGACTCTCCATACACTTAGTTTTAGCCTCAAGTAATTGGCAGCTAATATCTTCAAATATTTCATCTCTACTGAAGATGCTTCTGGCCCTCATAGGTATTAAAAAAGAAAATAAATAATTATGTCTCAATCTTTGTCTCCTGAGTTCTCTATCTATAAAACAGGAATAACACTGACACCTAATCTTAAATTGAGACTTTAAGTGGATAAACATATCTATGAAGTACCCACAATTAAGGGCAAGGTCATATCCAGGATACAATTAATAAATTTGTCTATCTTGCAGGCTTTGGATTAGCCAGGCTACAAAAAATCTAAGCAAAGAATAACTAAGTACCAAGAAACAATGGGTATCTCATCATTCGGTGGACAGGGGAAAACAGGATTTTGCAGTGTAATAGTATTACGATACACTTCATTGTGAAGATTAACACTCATTGCCAAGCTAGGCTCACATTTTATATTTCATGAGTGTTTGTTCGTATTCTTAAAATCCTTTTAACTTCAAGTGGGGTTGCCCATTTAGTAGACTGGAGGGAGTCCCTCAGGAGATGTTGCCTTGCCTGTTCCTTGGCACCCTGTCCTGCAGGTTCCTGGGGACAGGTAGGACCTGGCCGTGCCTGGGATGCACCGTCCTGGCAGCGGACACCCTCGCTCCACAGGGCTCTGCAGGCAACGTCCCCACGGTGAGTTCTGGGTCTTTTCCTCTGTGTGCATTCAATGGCTGTCTTACATCAGGGCATAAAAACAGAAAGTCTGGGCATTCAAGACTGAAAATAAAGCCAATATTTACTGAATTTTATTATTTGTGCATATACCTTAGTTCGTTCTCCTAAAAGACAACATAAACTTGTAAATTCATATATTAGCATTGAAATGGAATGTGGAAGACAGAGGTGTTAAAAACAATATATGGAATGTGCACATATGTCTAAAGTATTTTAGCACTCTTAACTGTGAATGTCAGTGATATGTCTGCAACACCAGAGTACAAAACTTCAGTATACTGAAACTGTAAGAAGATGGGCCTGTTTTCTCCATACAAGTCATCCTATCACTATAATTCATGTTAGCATGTTTTGTTAGCCTTTTTCATGAGAATAAGATTTGTGTTGTTTAATTTATTATATTGATTATACAATGATGAACTGCTTTGGCCTTTTCAATATGCTGTTATGGGATTGGTTATCCATTCCAGTTCATTACTGCAAACTACTTTGGTTTAAACACGAAAGAAGTGGAAAAGCCAGCCAATAAAATGACATAGCTGTAGAAAGGTTAAAGAACTATACAATGTTCAGCAAAAGCTGACAAGCACTGAAGTTTGGTTTCCTCATTCTTGTGACAAAGATGGTAATGGGAAGAGAAAACAACAGTATCTAATCCATTTTTATGACAGTGATTGTAATTAAATTGGAAAGGATATAAAAGCAACCTGTTCTTATGATAATTTATATACCCTTATCTTATGGCCCTTCCTCAATTCTTCTAATTTAGAGCCAGTATACCAGTGTAACCCTTGGACATTTTTTGGGAAAAATGCACGACAATGTGTACAGAGGACTGTGTTATCAAGTGGCTAATATATTGCTAAAGAGGTTCATATCTACTGATATTAATATTCTAAACTAGAAAAGAGTGGTTTAGAGAATAGATAACAATTTTACTGCTTGATGTTCCCCAAAGTAAGAACAAATGTCATATGAATCTTTTGTGAATCATTGTTCACAGTATTTAATAGGAGTGATCTCTACTTTGAAGTGACCAGTGATTCTAGATTCAGGAGTTTCTGTCTTCCATTAACTTAGACATTAACTGTTCTTAAGAAAATGGATGATAAAAGTTAAATGAAATTATGGGAATCAATCATTTTTATCAGTATAGTAATATATAAAGAAACCCACTTCCTACAGAACTGAATGAAAATGCAGGACTGACTAAATATTTCACTACGAAAAAATAAATTTTGATTAAATTAAGTTGTGGTTTTTTTTTTTTAAAGGCTGTCCTACATATAAAATGTAAACTTTTAATTAAATTTATCAATAGATCTATATTTTGGCATAAAGTTTATTTTTCAAAAACTAAATAAAGGTCATGTTTCAAAAGTATCTTCTTGTATTGCCCACACAGACAATTCTAAACAGTACCAGAGAATTAATGACTGAATGGCTATCATTTAAAGCCTCAGTCATGCAAAAATTTTTAACATATGGTCACCTATAAGTATAGGTGCAGAAGATTATCCATGCTGAGTTAGCTCAGTATCTTGCAGTAACCATCAGGGGAAGCCTATGGCAGAGCACAAGGGATAAGATGTCTACACAAGTGTAAGTCTGTGGCATGAAATGCCAAAGACAGATGACATTTGAGAATGGCCTTAGATACTGATACAGCTGAATTTATCGAGGTCCTGCTGCTCCTAGACATATAGTATAGCACTATAGCTTTTCCCCTCTCAAAGGTGTGTGGATCATGCTATTTATATCAGTCCTGTCCTCAGCCTAATGTTGCTGCTGTTGCCCTTTGCCCTCAGATTTTATAACAGCTCAGTACATTACTGTATGAGGACCTACCCAGTTAACTGGAAACACTCTAGGGAAAAAGAAATTTCATTTTTATCTGGTGTTTAATGTACTTATCTTGTATTTAGTCTTGCAGAACACAGTGTTTTGGTTGCAAGCAGCAATATACTAATGATCGTTTCTCTACTTTTTCATTTAAAAAGTGATAGTTTCCTGTGAAGTTTCCTATTGGTAAATATTTGTCATGATAAAAAGAATGCATGTCTGTGTATTATTTTAAAAAGTAAACAGATTTCTGATTAATTTTCAAGTTCTTGTCAAAGATTTTTTTCATCCCAGCTGGGGCCATCATTTGGTTTCTGATACTGTGACAACACTGTATGCATTTGAAAGGTCAGCACAAACAGTTTGAGTTTGCAGGGCATGATGGACAATAACCATTTTATCAACAGTTTGTCTATTTTGTTCGTTTTTAAAGGTGGTGGGACTCTGAGAAGACGACTGTTGTTTGCTTTGTCTGGTACAGATGGAGCCTTTTGAGGGAAGATAAGCTCCCTGAAAGCCATTGCACACAAGAAAGATGCAGGAAAGAAATATTGGGATATGTGAAAATGCAGTGAGCAGGGAGATGGAGCACATCAGAGTCTGGGAGGCTTTGGAGAAGATTATGAAGCACGACTGCATGCAGCTAGGCTTCTGAATGACAGAAAGAGACTTTCTAGGGCTTTTAAAGAGACTGTATGGAGTTTGTTACAACACAGAAAACTGTTGAGGTGCTGATCTCAGGTCAAGCCTGATGGAAGAGCTCACCTGCAAGAAAGCAGTAGGTGTGGAAAGTCTATCCAATAGCCCTTTTGGTTTGTTTTGGGGTAACACAATAATGAAAAATCCCCCTCAAAACTCTGTACTGACCTGGGGCCTGATCAAGCTTTTTCAGCTGAGTTAGTGTAAGCTTGTGCTTTTGGATCCTGAGATCTAAATGTCTGCCATACTGGCTCATCAAAAGAATTAACGATGCAAGTGTCACCCCAGGGGCATGTGGGTCACACAACACTGTGAACGTGGTACAGGCTTTTTCAGGGGCAAAGGGGAGCCTACAACTCCTGTGAATGCATTTTAGTGCTGTGGAGTCTGAGGCAGTTTTGCATATGCGATCTTTCAGCTGCAGAAACAGAAGGCCACAGTTTAACTTGAATTTCCAGGCTCAGTTCCTGAAGGTGATGACTTACTCAACTAATAATGAGGCTAGAGATATAGTGCTATTGGGATATACTTGCTAAATGCACCATTACTATGATGATTTGTAATTAGACGCTAATCACTATATAAAATGCTAATGGAATAAATGTACTTGATATTTTTTCATGCTCCTAGCAAAAGTCCTCTAGGTATGCCATTTTCTCAAGGGCATGCTGAGCAAAAGCAGCCTGCATAAAAGAGCTGGGGCATGACACTCACTTTCTGCTATTGTTTCTCTACTGAAAGAGAATTATTGGTGAATTGAGGATCATTTTAAACTGATGAAAGCATTAGGTGCTATTCTCTTCCCAGTCTCTACCCATGTGTCCTGCTGTCTTCCTTGTGTCTACAGTAGCCATTAGCTATGGGGCTATGGCTCTGCTTGTCAAGAAAATGTACCAGGTGGAAATTAAACTTATTTTGTTATTGTCAGATTACACTGTTGTATGTTATGCCTTCCCTTTTGCGGCAGGAACAAGCATTTAGCATGAAGATTTGGGGAAAGAGGCAGGGAAAAGGGCAAGATACTTCTTTTGGCAATGGTCTTTGTTTATGTCAGCTTAAGTTAATTTTCAATAATAACCTGATTTAGGAGGCGATAGCAGAGCAACTGAAAACCTTCCGCTTGTGCTTATGCACCAGACTCGGTCACTGTTGTTTTGTATAGGATACAGGGCTCCTTCCCCATGTTCCTCTGTAATCTGGGGAAAACAATGTATGTGTGGGTCCCTGTGGCCTTTCTCCACCCTGCCTATCTGCATGCACCCATGTGCTGGTGCGTGCACCTGTGTATTCTCTATTCCGCTGCTTCACATCTGAATACTTGTGGGCTTGATATACTCGGGGCTAGGCTCCCACACAAACTGTCTCTCTCTAAATAAACCATATTTCTTTTCAGTTTCGCATCTCACATTTTGATTTATTCTTTTTGTAAATATGCAGGTCAGCAATCTCCAGGTGTGGAAAAGGTTTCAATAGCTTTGGCTGGTTTCCATGTCAGTTAACAGCATGTGTCTGCCTGGTGAGAAGAAGGAGGAGTCTGTACCTAATCTAGACACCCTTTACCATCTGTAGTTGATGTGATGACTAACTAGCTTATTCAGTTCTTTCTTTGACACTGGAAGAGATAAAAGGAACAATATTTATAGGGAAAAGTAATGTCCTTTATTTAATCAGTTGTGCTACTTAGATTGATTTCTCTTTTCTTCATAATATGTAGTCTTCATTTCAAACAGAAAGTTTAGTTTCTTCTAGTTAGAAGTGGTGTCATAACTGGCACATTGTTTACGGATATGAGGAGAAAGGTAGGAAAAAATAGGCTGCCTGTTAGCATTTTTCCTTTCAAATCTATGGGTAAACTACCGCAGCTGCTATTACACCTAGGGTATATGGAGGAGCAAAATATCAGTGTCACATCTGCCAGTCTTGTGATAGCAGAGATTTTTATAATCTTCATGAATTTTTGCCATTAGATTATTAATTAATTCTTTCATAGCTCTAGAAATATGCAAGGAGGAAAGCCTTGCTATATGTCTTCTGTACTGGTTTGCTGAATCTCAAGACACTTAAACCTCTAGAAATTATTCAAAAGGGATAGAACTGTACACTGCTTGGAATATTATAAATGATTTTGTTATCTTCGGTGTAAGATTTAATGTCTTTTAGCACTCCCAGACCTGTAGCAACTAAGTAAAAGATTTTCTTGGGCATGCTAGCCATAACATCCCACTGGCATAACATGTTATGTAGTGACTTCACTTTTTCACTTATGTGAATACTAAGGTTACCATAAATCATCTATACAAAAAAATGTGAAACTTAGATTAAGTAATATGGATAAGAGAAGGTCAGTGTTTGTTAACACTTTCACTTCTCTCTGTATTACTAATAGCTAGTGATTTGCACAATGCATTTGTCACTAATATCTATTATTGGCCTGAGGGAGGGGGGATTGGACTAGATGATCTTTTGAGGTCCCTTCCAATCTCTAGCATACTATGATACTGTGTGATACTGTGATACTGTGAGTTCCGCTGATTGGTTTTAGTAGTAACAGCAGATGCTATGGCACAGTACAGGTAGAATGAGGTTTTAAATATATAACATTCACAGGCATATAGATACTTCCCAGATCTAATTGTTTTCCCCTGTTGTGTAACTTAGGATAGAGGAAGACTCAGATTTTAAAGTGTTTGGAAGTGCAACATTTAACATCCATGCAGCTGGCCCTTGTTTGAAATTCAGTTTTCTGCACTATGACCTTGCACAAGAACTTTGGAAAGCTGGGCTTCTAAAATTAATGTCCAAATACCAGCAAGCTGAGGAAGACTTAAACTAAACAGGTGAAGAATCACGAGTTCAAAACTCCCTGGCTCTGCATGCCTTAGGGAGACATCCCCACCCAGGAGCCATATCTTGGACTTCTTTCCTAGTGACCTTCCTTGGGACGTGTGATTTTTGACTTCTTTCATGCAGGGGAAAGGCCTGAAACATGCTCTCCCTCTTTCTACATGAGTACTCAAGCTGTTGATGAACTACTCTGTCAAAGGGGGACAGTAGCTGCTGCCAATACCAACATCATTTCAAATGAAGTATTGGCTAATGTGTTTTGCACGCAGCCTGATTCAGCTAGATGAAGGTGAGACATTGCAATGACATCATTGCTTTGGGAGGGTCTGCACATGTGTAGAAACAAAAGTTTACCTTCCTTAGGTGTATGTGGACTTCAAATATCTTCAGGGTTAGGCGAAAGATATAATGAGACTCAGTTTGGGATGGGTTTGCCTCTCTTCATTCCTTCTTTTTTAAAATTTTTTTCAAGTCTAGTCCTACATCTCAGTTTTCAATTGGAATTGTAGCAGTAACAATATTAACTGTTTTGTGGCCTTTTTTTTTTTTTTTTTTTTGTGAAAACAACAAACCACAAAAATAAGCCTGCTACCCCTACTTGGTTAAAAAAGAAAAAATAATTGAATAATTTTAACAAATCCACATAATAGTTGTGTATCTCACTGAGTTATTCTGATGGTTAATTGCCATATTTGAAATATCTGCAACTCTTATGAGGTTTTCAGATACATAATGAGCAACATGTAAATCAATGCAGTTTCAAACTACAGCAAGCTGTGTAAAAGCTAAATATTTGTTACAAGGTTCAATAAACTAAAAAGATTGATAAGCTTGTACTACTATAGTAAAAATATAAAGTTAAGCACAAGTTATAGCTGATATTGCCCTCTAATGTGGGCTTAACAAATTGTCAGTTAAATAAAAAGAATCTAAATGCTATATAATCTTTTTGTTATCTTCTTACTTCAGCTGCATGAATTTGCAGAGAGTTTTTTGAGTTATATTTAACACCCACAGAAGACAAAGTCAGTCTTTCCATTCACTTTAAAGGTAGGTGGACTTGTTTATTAGTCATTTTAGCAAAACCTGGTGATTTTCCTGTCAGCTTTGGGGTGCTAGTGTTCCCAGACTAAGAGACATTTTGAAAAATGTAAAATGCTGGAAGATGTTTGAAAGATGTAAAATATATGTTGCAAAATCTTACAAAGCTATTTATGAAACCACAACATCTTATAAACAGGGAAGAACCTACAGGTTACTTATACAGAGAAAATGGTATAATTTCCACACCACCAGTTTCCTTGCAAATGAAGCAGACCAGTAGGATAATCGATGTAGAAGTAACAGCAACATCTAGCAGTAAAACAGATTTCAGAAATTTGTAGCCTGCAGATGATTCACATGTGTTGGAAACTGCTTTGAGGAGAGACCACTTTTCTGTTGTGTTTCTGGAGTGCCTCAGCACAACAAGGCACTCAGTAGTGGCTGAAGCTATACACAGTTTTGCAGTACAAATACTAACAGTAATGCCTATTAATTGTTCTAAAATAAAAAAACATGGGCGGAACAAAAAATGTCCATTCCATCTGAAATGGATTAATGCAGCATTAAAACTTCTGTACCTGCATGGTTATATACCTAGGAAAAAAAAAAAAAAAAAGAGAGAGAGAGAGAACTCTACCAGAGTTTTATATGAGACATCATAGTGTCTGCTTATTGCAACATCAGATGATCTGTCAACGTGTTTTTCCTTTAAACATGTTTTCTTACATATGTAAATATGTGTTGGGTTGTGCCCATTGAGGTTAGATTCTTCTTGAAGCTTTGGAACGAATCAAATATGGTTTGCAAATTTATAATTTTACAGACTGGGATATGACATCCAGCTCTCTATAGGGTTTCCCTTTTTTTAGCACAGTCAGGAAACATGGATTAACACAATATAAAACAAAAAACAAAACACCACCACCACCAAACAAACAAACAAAACAAAAGCAAACCAAACCAAAACAAAAGCCCCCACACAAACAAACCAAACCAAACCAAACAAACAAACCACCAACCCAGGATGATTTAAATGTACTGATGTAATGTTTTTCCTAATGTGTGGTTAAGGGAGGGGTTATGTCATGATGTACTAGCCACTGACACTATCACATGGAAAATTAACTTCTGATCAAATGCTTCCAGATCAGATATTATAGGATTACATTAACTTGTGGATTGTCTCAGTGGCGTCTCTTTCAGATGTAGATCTTTGGATGTCTTAAATTCAGTCAGTATTTTTAATGGGTACAACAGTTAAACAGAGTTATGCTCAGGCATAATTTGTTGGATTGCTTTAAACGGTTTTCTTGCTCCATCAGAAAGCATCTAATTATTCTAGTTCTTGTTATTATGAGTAAAACAATGTGGCATGGCCATCTTTGCTAAAGTTAGATCTAAAGGAGGGTTAATTAACTTATCCTGAGCTTGGTTATAGCGCTACTGTTCCTCAAGTGAATATCAATCACTAAGAAGTATCTTGAGAGAGGTTTATTAACCCAAACTTTGATTTTGTACTACAAATCTTTGCACGATCCACCACTGTCCAAATTTTTCATTTTATCATCTAGCAATTGTGTTGTATTAGACAGGAAGATACGACAATATAGGCTGAGCAAATCTGTAGTGAGGAAGTAATATCTTTTATTAGACAGAGATAGAAGAAAAAGATCATCCTTGCAATAAGAGTAACAGTCAGGGTTTCATTTTTTAGTCCTGACTGTAAAATAGTGTAAACAGGAACAGAACAAGCTTTCTTAAACATTGCTTGTATTGAGATTTTGACACCTTGCTTCTACCTAATTGTCATCCAGCAGCCAGACCACGTATTTGCTAGCCTTGCCTTATTTTGTGCATGCAACACTGGTTGGACTGGGTAACTTGAGCTAGGTACTCACACCGTAGGTTGGACTACCTTGCTTTGGGGAAGGATGTGGGGGAAGATTAATCTTTTTGCATAATAGCCTAAAGGGTAAACTCTTACTCAGGAAAGGAAAGGGATTCCCCTGCTCCCCCACATTCTGGAAAGGATGATCTTGAACCTCCAGAGTGCTATAGTCACCAATAGTGGGTATTCTGCTCTATTTGCCTGGGACATATTGTCCATTGTGCAGACAGCAACACAAGACTTACAGGCCTGGAAACCCAGTCTTGTGGCAGCCTAGCCTGAGTCCAGATTCTAGCAGCCAGGGCACACATTCAATGAACCATGCTCTCACATTTGGATTTATATTCCCGGGACTATATAAAAATGGAACCAGTTATGGTTAATACGCGATGTCCGTATGCATTGTTAGAAGTGAGATCTGAAATATTACCTGCAGCAGACTTTTTTCCCTGTCTCAGGACTCATGATTGTACGACATCCTCCCTTCAACAGCAAGGGTAGCCACAGACCAGAACTGGGGTTAGGGCACTCTACTGCAATCCTTCTTAGGCTGGGTGGAGGACATCAAATGGCCCAGATCTTCTGTTTCTTGGTCAAATGAAGAAAACTAAAGCAATAACACAAGATATTGACTAACAGGAGGGGGCAGAAGTCCCCACCACACACATCTTTCTCTTCATAAAGGGCCATCTGCACTCTGAGTTACCTGTGTGGGGGCCTGGGTTCTGGCAGACTGGAGGTGCTCAGTGTTACCTGTTATTTCCTTAGACATTCAGCAGAGAAAGACCGAGCCTCATTTAGATGTCCTTACAGTGCCCTCCGGAGGTCTTCAGGGCCACCTACAAGTTACCTTCGTAGGGAACTTGTGCCTACACAGCTGTCCTCCAGCTAGTGGAGCTGGATTTGAGCTCAAAGAATAGAAACTGAGGAGTTTTGTTAAAGCCATGCAGAGTCAGGAACATTCAAAGAAAAAAGGAGGAGGATTTTCAAAAAAGGCAAAGAGAAAGTTCTTTTCCCAAGTCCGAGCACCGGGAGAAGAGGAGTCAGTGATGGGGAGCGTGGAGATAAGTAAAACTTAGAGTGGAGGGAAATGAAAGATGAAGAATGAATGATATGGGAGTGTACACTAGAAGGCGATGAATGAGCAGTGGGAAGCAGGGATAGGAAGAGAGAGTCTTCATCAATCACATTCAACCAGGTCATTAAAGTGCTACCGTCCTACAGGTATAATAATAGGACACTTGCTGATGGATGCTTTCTGCATAGATCAGTAGCTTGATTTACTCTACAGATGTCTTGTATTTTCCAATCTGCTGGTGTTTGGCTATATTAAATAGTTCACTGTCCTCTCTTGTAAGGTAAAACTAACTCTTAATGGCAGCAACAACTCTAATTAAATGGTCTGTCTCAGGATTTGCCATTGTTGTGATTAATTTCTCCAAGGTGATCAATCTTAGTAGCCAACTCAAACAAACAAGAAAAAATAGTAAGTCTTAGGTTGAAATTACTTGGAATTTAATCAATGCATAATGGCTCCCAGATGAGACGTGTACGCTTTCTCACACAACTCTGCAGTTTGTTTGTTAACCACAGCACAGTTCGCCCATCTTTCTCTAAGTGAAAGGATAGCATTTTTCATGCAAGGAAAAACATTTCACAAAAGCAACTGAAAAACTACTCAGTCCAGAACAGGGATCTGATTGTTTCCTCACTCTAATCAGGTTCATATCAGACTTATTGCAGGGGAACTGAATAACTAAAGAACAATTTATTGTGAAAAGAAAATCTAAGTGAGGTGGTGATTCCCGATAACATAAATGGAAGCTAGGAACACCATATGCACAGAAGATGATGAAATTTAGGTGCCTACCTCCCTTCAGTGTTGTTGAAAGGCTTTGCTTAAGCTCTTGTTCTTTTGTTGTTTTTTCAAGGAAACTTTATCAAACAATCTAAAGTAGTTGCATTGCAAAGTAGTCAAGTTGGTGCAGCTTTGTAGATAACAAAAAAGCTATGATAATTTTTGCCTCACTAGTGATCTTGACCTTTTCCAGTTGTATTTTTGCTAGCAGCGGTGGGGTGTAAGTGTGGGTGTGAGGATTTTTTGTTGTTGTTGTTTATTTGTTTGCATTTTTTTTAATTAGGAAGTCTGTTGCATGCTTCATGTATTTAACAGCTGCCTTAAAAACAATGGACTTATTTTGTTCTTAGCTCCCCTAGTCTCAATCTAGAGTACTAGCCAAAATTATTGATTCACGTAAACTTTAAATTCAGAACATTTGGTAATCCACTTAACTAAGAAAAGTACTAGCGTTGCCATTTTTCCTGCTGCTTATAAAGCTTCTACAAGTTCCTCTACCACAGCACAGAGTTGCCTGTGATTTCTCTTCTCTTACTTTGGCATCACTTCATACTTCTTCAGTGAAATGAGTTTCAACTTACAGCAGAAGGAAGCAAAAGGAAGGCCCCTTCCAGCATCCTTAGGGAAGGCCAAGTGTATTTGCAGAGAAAACACATGGAGTAACAGCAGGAATGCATTTGCTTTGCTGTCTTCACACAAACACTTTCATAAATATAATGAAGAGGAAGACATTGCTGTTGGCAAACAAACTTCTGTCAAGTTCAAATGTCTGGAAAGTTTATGCTTTTCCCCTGATCTATCTGTTTTGTAAGCTTTCATATTACAGACCACAGCAAACATGAGTTTCAAGGTGCTAAGAAGAGAAAGATCACATAAGAGCACAGGCTTTGACAGAGAAATTCATTGGAAATGCCTGCCCCTAGCTACCTTTCAGAGAGAAGGGAATTGTTGCTTAGACTTACACTTGTGCTCCTACAGGAAAGAAGTCGTTGCCGGAAAACAGAGTTCAACAACAGATGAATTCATCCAGCAGGAAGGAAGTTGCTGTCTTTTGCCTCCCTGCCTGTTCCTGCTGAGGGAAAGCATGCATTTCTCAAATTAGAGCTCTTGAGTTTTTTCTACAACTTGATAAAGAAGTTTGCCCATCTTTTTCCTATTAGCAGTTTCTTGGAGCATTGCTTTTCTCTTTGTCAGTCCACCCTGAGAGTGAAGAAAACTCTCTCTGTGGCAGCTGCTGGCATTGTTTGGCCTGAAAAGTAATATCCTGAATAATGGTCATTGTATTTTTAGCTGCCTTTAATATGATTTAGCAGGTAGAACCAGGAAAGTTATCACCACGTGAACCAACACCTGCTGTGCAGGTCAGGGACATCCTCTAGATCACAGAATGTGACGTTTCTATCTACAAGGCTTTCATTGAGGTTTCAGGGGAACAGTGAGCAAAGGGTGACAGAGTCATTTTGGCACAGCCTGTATCACGGCCTGTGAACAAGTGTGTACCTCAAAGATAAGCACAGAATCACTCTTTCTTTGTGAGCTGCTAGGAATGTAGTAACTATGTCTACTAAAAGCAATCTTGGGAGATGTAGCACAGCTGCTGATGTAGAAGTGAGGGTTGAGAAAGCTGAATCACAGTTGCCTCTCTGCCCTGCTCTTACAGGGGGACTGAGCTGTAATTTTGCCTGGTCCTATGTAGGCCCCACTGAAAGAGGGAGAAAGTATTTTCTGCCTTTGTCACCACTTCTGTATAACAGTCTTCTGAAAAAGACAAAAATATAAAACAGAAAAAAACCCACCATGATTTATTTTCTAACATGATCTGTATATTGAAGTAAACAATAATCCTCTGGGGAAAAAAAAAAAAAAAAAAAGAAAGAAAGAACAAAAAAAAACCACCACATGCATCAAATAATATACATCACAGACTAGGGAGAGAAGAGGAATTTTTTTTTCACCACAAAGTTGAAGCTTATTTTCATTTCAGTTTCAAACAAAATCCAAAACGTTATTCCTGAGATAGAAGTCTAATAGATTTGTTGCAGATGTACACAGCATTTCAATTCTGCAAGACTGAAATGTTCCTACTTGTAATTAAAGAAAAAAGCTATATATTGGAGTTAGAATTTGGCTTTAAATTGAATAATTGGATGCTTTGACACTGGTGAGCTCTTTTCCCTTGAGAATGAAATGCAGACCGAAGTGATTGAATTTTGAAGTATTTTGATTTTAACAGTATCGTATTTTCTGTTAGAGAACTCCTTAGCTGAAGTTATTCTGACAGCCTGGAATTGTGTCACTTGGGTAAATAGAGTTCAGTAAATAAACTACTGCAGTGAACAGAATAACTGTTGGCATTAGTAGGTAGTTCTTCCCTCTAGAGGAAAAAATCTTTCTTTATGCTTTCAGTGTTCCAGCTATTTTATGACAGCAGAAGGATAAGAATGTTCAGAGGACCAAGATCCAGTGAAAAATGTGTCCTGTAGTGATCTGTAGACAGTTTTGGTTTTATTTATCCAGTTTCCTGCTCCTCTGCTCTACTCCAACCCAGTCAGGCTTACCATCCTTATTTGTATCTATCCGTCCATCCCTGTTCCCTCCTGCAACCTTCCTGCTCAGGTGTAATGTCACCTATGCTCACTCATCACAGCTCTGCATTTCTAATTAAGCAATGATTAACTGGCAAACAACTGTATCCATAGTCTCAGTTACCTTGACGAGTGGCACAGTAGAAAGAAGAGCAAGCAGCCCATTTGGCCACCAAAGTGAAGTGTGTCCTTCGCAGAGAAAAAAAAAAAATTGCCGCTTGCTTCTAAATGAATGTATCTGTGTTTCTATCTGCGTTTCTTTCTGTGTCCACAAAATGAAGCTTTCAAGGAATCGTGGTCTTACCATGTTTTGATCACTTTTCCCAAAGGACAGCAAAAGATATGTAGTTGCCCCCTTATATTTCTCTGTCAACTGGAAAGCTTAGGCTATTGAAGCATGTTGATAAAATAGGACTTGCTTATTTTTTAAAAGCAGGGCCAACAGCTTAGTTTTCCCTATGCTCCTCCTGAGGGGAGGAGAAAGCTCTTAGTGTGGGACAAATATCAATTTTTGAAAAGTCTAAATTTAAAGACAGAAACCAAAAAGCAACTGGAAACTGCAGTATTAAAACAAAACTGTGAGTATACGTTTAATACTTGCATCATTATTCAGCAACTCAAAGCTTTTACAGCCTCAGTTTGCAAAGACTACATGTTGGAAATCTGTAACTTTCCCCACATTTTGTCTCCCTGTTGCACCATTTACTCAGATGACATCATTCAGGTCACAATTAACCCCTAACAAAATGAGGCTGGGCAAATTATCATTTACATTCAGCAAAATGCAGCAGGGGGAAATAATTAGTTATGCATTTCCCCTTTAGTCAACAGCTTCCTTGTACTCCAGGAGGGGATGTCACCCTGTAAATTAATCACTTGCAATCTGTCATTTCTGGTCCATAATGGTAAAATGACAGTCCAGCTAAACGATTTGCAGAATGCCTGAAAACACTTGTGCTACTGTTGACTGCACATGAATCAGATTTGCAGTTGATTTCTTAATCAATCTGCACCCTGGATCCTGTGTGCCAATCTTACTCTGCTTGGATGAAGCAGCTAGGTAGCTAAGCCTGATGTGCATGGCCTTCTGCACTAAATGATTTATTGAGGTTTTTGGCCTCTAGACATCCTCTCTGACGCAGCAAAGCCAGATGACCTAGCTGCCTGTTTCGTGATCTTCTCCTGTACTTGTACTGGAATCTTCTTCCACTTGAATACAACTAAGTCCTCTTCTGGTTATTGTGTCACCAAAATAAGGTATTTCTTAAAAGATAATTGTGAAAGTTCAAGTTGTGAAATCACTTGGAGATATTAAATAACGGTAAATTATTGTGCCTGTCCTTTGTTTGTACAACACCTAAACTTGAGTCTTTTCTAGAAATAATCTAGCAAGAAACACATTCTATCTATCATCTATAAATTAAAAAAAAAGAAAAAAAAAGAAAAAAAAAGATGTTTCTTGGACTAAGAGCAGGCCACTGGGTGTGCATTGGTGACAGACCACAATAGACCAGATAAAAGAAATCAACTGTCCTGGAATGATGATCTTCTGCAGTGAAAAATTGCAGCAGGAAATCCCCTTTTGGGCAATTCTGTAAATTAAGGAATTCTGTCATTCAGAGGGGACTCCCACTGAGTTCTTCCCAAAGGAGAAGGTTGGGAGCTGACCACAGACAGCTTTAGACAATGTATCTGTTCCCCATCCCAAGGTTATTTCACCATCCTAGTCTTACATTGCAGCAATACTGTGCGATTGAAGAATATTTACTACAAAGGTTATCACGTTGTAACAAAGCATATGGGTACTTTAAAACCCTGAGAAAACAGCTGTGTCTGCTCTGTTGGCAGAAAGCACACAGGTGTATAGTATTAGTTGATATTTTAAATACATTTAGCCCAGTAGGAGTAGAGAAGGACTCTGCTGGAAGGTACTAAAGAAAGTAGGATTGTTTTTCTAGAAACCAATACCTTTTAACCAGCAGCTTGTTATTTTTTTGTGATGAGGTTTCTAAATTGCTTCAAAGTGTTAGTTAAAAACTAGGCTTTGTTCTACTAACCCTGTAGCTCTGTTGTTCAGCTCACACATGCCCCTCTGAATATCTTGTATTAAATATCTTCATAAACTGGAGAGAAAAAAAAAAAAATACGGATACCTGACAGCGATAGGGAAAGAAGAGGGATCCTATGCACCCCCGAGGTGAAGGGCAGGTAGGTGCCTAAGTGCTTCTCTCCTCCTACCGACAATAACGCTGTTTCTGCAGCCGCGGGCGGGAGCTGAGGCCGCTCCGCTCCCCGCCCGGTCCCAGCGCGGGTCTCTCCTGCCACCTCGTGGTGTGAGGGGGTGGCGCAGGTCCCGCCGCCCGACACAGCCCGGGCAGCTGCGGGGATGGGGCAGCGGACTCCTGCATCGCCCCGGTTTCAGCAAGGGAGCTCGAGCGTCGAGCTATTGTTTTCTTCTTAACAAGCCCTTAGCTTCAGTGCAGCCACTGGGGTTGCGAAATTGCCGGTCAGGATAAATCTCTAGTTCAGCTTACACCTATTTCTCCACAGGAAAGTGGAAACTGAAGTAGTTAACTGATAATTCGATAAGAAGGTACAAATGAAGACAGAGACAACTGAAACTCTGTCTATAAACCAAACGGGAAGGGAGGGATGCTGCAGTGTCCCCTGCAGCGCTCAGCTGTGCCCATGCTGGGTTGCTGGCGGAGACCAGTGGCAGACCCAGGAAATAAAGAGGAGGAAGGCAGAGCTTCTAATATTCATCAGTCCTTTGTTTTACATCAGGTGAGTTTGTTAGCTGATATTTGCTGCCACTTTGCAACTTATGATACAAAAACTCCTTCCATCTGGGTTTGTGAAACTAAAGAAATGGGATGAGGTAAACAAGATCCAATTGAAAAAAAAAAAGCAACAACCATTAGAAGGAGAAGAAGTTGCTTCTTAGGTAGAGTGGTGCTGGCTTTGCTCTTTTGTGTTTCTTGGAGTGAACCTAACTGGAAAAAGGCTAGCAATACTTGTTAGAAATATCTTGGCAGGTTCTATGTATGTTCTTAATCCTTACCCCATTAATAAGGTAGTGAATACCACAAAATTTAGAAACATATTACAGTAGGTAAATGAACAAATGCACATTGTAAGAGGAGGTAACTCTGCAAAACTATAAGGCTGAAACATTGCTTGATTATTGTCTTCAGGTCATACCCTTTCAACTCAAATTGTTTTACAGTATTTTGAAGTTATGGTTGCTGTTACATGTAACTTCTGTTTCAACTAGAACTCCTAGTTTAGATTACCAAAGGTAGAGAATCCACTTTATTTCCCCTTCATTTTCTGAATGTGCTGTGTGGAAAGGGAAAGTAGTGATGTTGACTTTGCGGCCCTAAAAAATGATGAAAAGAGGTGAGGATATGGGAATGTGTTCAGGGGATCCATGACAAACATAATGAGACAATAGTCAGAGAGAACTGCTATTGCTTAGCCAGATCTTCCTTCCTTATTGAGCAGAGCTCTCCATTGCCTTAATCTGCCATTCAGGAATTATCTGAGCTGGGAATATTGCAATAATTTTCATAATTTTTGAAAGGTGGTATGAACTGTTGATGTTTACTCGGAAAAATTGTTCCACCAAAACAATCCTTCTGCCTTCTACTACCAACAGACTGTGGTACAGTGGTACCTGCCAGGGCTAATCCAGTAGACTTTGACTGAGACTTTCAAGAAGCATCAGCAAAATTTTTAGACTCCATTCATATTAACAACTAACAATAGTTGTAGCACCACATGCTGTTGCCAGAGGTAATCACCAAGAAAAAATGGAAAGAACTTCATTTGAGTTTAAACTAAGATAACCTAGCACAATTTCAGTGAAGTTGGGGTGCATCCTGGGAAGACAGAAGGACATGAATCTGTGTATCAGTCAATAAAACAAACAAACAAAACCAACACTGAAGTTCTAGCACTTTTCCAGGTTTATGTGTTCTCCTTATTAATGTCCTAAATAATTGAGACACTAACGGTGGTATGATTATGGAAGGAATGGACTTGTTAGGGGGCTGCAGGGAAAACTCTGCTTCGGGTCTGCTTCGCCTCTTCCCCCTCCTTCTTCACTGACTTGAGTGTCTGCGGAGTTGTTTCTCTCACATATTCTCACTCTTTGGCTGCAGTTGTGCAGGTATTTTTCCCCCCTTCTTAACTATGTCATCCCAGAGGCACTACCACTGTCACTGATGGGCTCAGCCTTGGCCAGCAGCGGATCCATCTTGGAGCCGACTGGAATTGACTCTGTTGGACATGGGGGAAGCTTCTGGCAACTTCTCACAGCAGCCACCCCTGTAGCCCTTTTACTACCAAAACCTTGGCACACAAATCAAATACAAAAGGGAACACACAAAGACATCTACAGCACAGTAACATCTGGAGGAATTTTTTGGTTAAAGTGCTATTGAGTCGTGGAAGAATTAGTCCCGATAAAGGATTTTAACAATGATTCCAAGGATTTAATATTTGTCTACACTTCAAGAACACATTTGACTTTTCGTGGCCTTCCGGATTAGGAAAAGAAATGACAGAGGTTATTGGAATGATGTGCAGGCTGTTCTGCCAACTCTTGATTCCCAGAGCAACCCATGCTCAGGTAAAGAGGGTAATTACGTCAATAATTAGCTTGAATTTTCCAGGAAGAAAAAGTAATGTACATGTTGTCAGGTCTAAATATGCAATGGGAACAAAATTCTGCAGCTGTGCCAAGACTAACAAGTGATGGAAGTGGAGATCTATTTTTAAGACAAATAGGATTGTTTGGTACTCTTATTCAATGTATGATCCCACGTATATTTTGATAAGTTTTTTTATTGAATTCACACATGGTTTTAATTTTCTCCCATATTAATCTTGACCTTTAGTTCTATCTTCTTATTTTCAACCATTTTTCCAATGTATGACACATTTCTTAATACTTTTTTTTCTACCCTTGCTTTCTCCTTGTTAAACTGGATGCAGCTTTATTGTATTTTATGCAGATAGATTATAGATACAATAATATGAAGAAGAAATATTTTGACAGAATAGAGGTTTAGTATTTCTCTCCTTTTCCATTTTGTTTCAATAAGATGGCAGCACTTAAAATGAAAACTGTATCTGAATTTGTTTTGTTACTCCCAGTTGCTTTATTCTGGGCACTACAGCAAAATCTAAGATTGCTGAAGATGATGTTCGTCAGAAAATTCGAAAGTGAAGGCTCCTGACACCACAGAGCAATTCTTTTTTGTATCCCTAGTCACCTTTGAAAACCTTAATTCAATTCCTCAGTCAACCAGCCTGTGTAATGAGACCTGGGCTGGAACTTTCCATATTGATTCGTGTGAACTCTGTTCCTCTTGGGACTTATTTGTTCTCTTTCCCCATACTTCACTTTCTGTTTCTATTGTTTTCCTGATCTTCATGTCTCCCTGCTTTTTGTAATGCTCTATTTTTCCATTCTGCTTATTGTGATAAGAACTAAGGCACTATTTTTTTTTTCCTGTCTATGTGAAAAGACCTCTCTTCTATTCATTGATCTATTGATCTTTATACATAAATAATTTTACATTGGGGTAAATTTAAAGGAAAAAGTAGCTGACATTTATGTATAATGAGGGAGCCAATGAACATTTCAGATTTTTTCATGCTACATCAGAGAATTCTAGAATAAATATTGAAATGTATCTGTGTTTGCTCAGCCTGTCCCTAACAGTGTTAGATTATGTGGTTCCTACATGCCTGCTTCATGTGAAAAGTGGTGCAGTGTTTCCAGTTCTTTTTTTTTTTTTCTCTACCAAATGTGGCATTGTTAAATGTAGATTTTTTTTTTTCCAAAATATGTCTCATGTCTTACATTTATGAGAGTCTGTTTAAAACAAAATTGACTTTCTCATAAAATAATGTATTCTTTTGAAAGTGGAAACTCACTATAAGACCCCCTTTTCACATTACAATGTCATTAAAACATTTGTGAATTTTTTCAGACCTGTCAACCTTGCTATGAATCAGGATCATCAAGTAGATCTTTTTTCTACCCAACATCATCTTCTGTTCCTTTATTTCCTCCAGCTCTATGATGCATATTAAAATTCTAGATACTATGTATGTGTGCATATTAATAGATTGTTCTCAAATCTGTGCATTACAGAAACAGGTCTTTGCCACTGAATTTTCTTGACAGTTACTGTTACTAGTTGTTACTATGGTGGTGCGGAAGCTCTGGTAGTGGAATAAAAATTCATTGTAGTAGGAACTCTTCAAATACACCATAAAAATATATTTTTTTGTTCTAAAACTTCGCAGTCTGTCCTTTTCCCTCACTAATGTAAAACACTAGTCACTCTCATTTCATATCCTATTTCTGGTAGATTATAAATTGTGTCTCTAAAAACGATTGGGTCACTATTTGGCTGACAGCAGCACAAGGATGAGGTTTCTTTTGTGTTGGATACTAATTTTCTTGTATATATCCATAGGCCAGCAAGGAAAGAGCAGAGCAATGCCTAAAACTGTGAGGGAAGGGGAGCAGGAGAACAAGTTATTCAGGAGCAGTCAAGAGGAATTATATTTGCTGAGGTTAAAAGAACAGACCTGAGAACAGATCTAGGAGTTAATCATGGATTAACACTGCTGGGATTGAGGGAGTCACCTAAGGCTCAGTGATGCTTGCGCTGGGTAGTGTTTAAAGGCATTATCTCACGAAAGATGGGCATTACCATAGAAATGTAAGGAAGGACTGCAATTATTTGCGTTAAAGCAGCATGACTAATCTGCAGGTTTTGCTGCTCTGGGGTAGGACTGAGGTTCCCAGCCTGATGATAAAGAAGGTTTGTGTGCATTTCCTGCTCATGTGGATTATTTCTGGCTGCCTCTAAGGCTTGTGTTATGTGACCCTCTTGTTCTTATAGAGTTAAACAAAGTGACTAGATGTACGTATGGGAGAGGATTTTTGTATATAATAAAGGATGATATAAGTGGGAAGGAAGCTGGCAGTCCAATTAATTCACTTGCATACATGACTGTATTTGATGCTTTCCAAAGGATGTAGAACTGTTTATCTATAAAAAAGTTTTAAGTGGATTCTTCCGAAATGTTATTTTTACTGATTAGTAACCCATGTTTTATTTATTAATCTGTCTACTGAGTAATTTTTTTTTCCATTGGATGTAGATTCTAAATACTAGAATACAATACTAAATACTAGAGTACAAGAAGCAGTGCAGTGGCTTAGCTGAATGTGTTTCTTCATGAGTGCTTCAATTCTGGGTTTTGCTGTAACCCTGGACAGAGCTACAAGCATAAGCCCTGTACTTTTCAGGTTCTCTGCCTTGGAGTAGGCCACTGTTGTCCACATTCCCAGTCTGTACCCTCAGGCTCTGCCTAATGCTGCTGGCAACAATCCTTAATAGATCTTAGAAATCTGTGAGGGAATTTAAATTTATAATAATTCATTTACAGAAATATTTTTATTTTATTTTTTAACTGATATTTCAGAGTTATAATACAGCACAGCACAAAGATAATATATTTTTGTTGTTGTTTTCAGTCTTGAATTGTTATATGTGTGTGATCCTATTTAAATTAATGTAGAGATATTATAAAAGGCTGCGAAGTATCCAGCCAAAGAAAGTGGGATCCCTTCACCACAAAGAAACAAATGCTTTATCTGACCAGTCAATTCTCTGATGGATTTGAGACTCTTCCATCTTCTGCATTTTCACACATGTACAGAACTGTGACTTCCAGGGTGCCTGGCTAATACAACAACTTTTATCAGCTCTGAGGAGCTGATGCTACATTTGAAGTAATATAGGAGACAGTAGAGATAAAAGGTAGGAAACACTTCTGTCTCAGCATAGGTATCTATAAGTTAGTTATCTAACTTAGGACTAGCTGGGCTACATTCCCTTCAGAAACACTTCCTGAGAATGATTCATTTCAATACAAGAGAGATAAATTAAGCAGTTCCAAAGTTAGATGAGTCCCATGTTGAATAAATATATTTGTTGTTTGTTATTCAAGTCCCAAGATTTACTGTACCAGAGATGGCTAAAATAACTTTCTTCCCTTTCCTCTCCACCCCCTCTGTTCTCAGTATGTATTTGCTGAGAAAAGGCACAAGGACTCTTTTTGAATGTCACTCTTGCTCCACTTTTGACCTTGACAGTTGTCAGTGTCCAAATAGCCATAGACCATTTTGAATAGTGCTGGTTGTGATGTTTGGTGTTTTGTGGTCTGCATGGCAAAATTTATCCTACACAGAGTTTTAAAAACTGCTTCTCTGGAAGTCTGTGTTTCTTTCTGTGCAGCATTCTTATAGTTTTGCTGGATGAAAAGGCTGTTTTTCCACACACAGTAGTAGTCCCATTACACATTCTCGTCCAGGATCTGTATTTTACATTGTAATCTTTCTGCATCGGCTTTCAACTTTTACATAAAGTAGCTACTACACAATGTACCACCTTTGAGGTATTTATACACTGATGTTACAATGTCTTAAATGTTAGATATGAATGCATTTCCTTAAATAAACATAAATGCAGTGACTAACAGGGAGTATTTCAAGATATATGTTTTACCTTCTATGGCAGGGCTGGCTACCATAGAGAGTGATTTGCCATGGAGTCAGGGAAAGAAAACCTTAAAGTTAATGTTTCTAATGGCAACTTGGTCATGGCCTGGAAATGTCATCTTTCAGGGAAGGGACATGCAGATGATCAGGTATTTGTCTCATGCAACGTGGAGTCTCCCAGTTGCCAGTAGGTGCCAGGACAACACTGATACCTCTGTATAGGAACAAGATGCTGCTCACCTCTGGAGGAGTCTCCCACTGCTGTCTGCAGTTGTAGCTCCCATGCAAAGTCAAATTTGAAAAATACAATGTCACTTCCAACCCCCAGGCATGTAGCACACCAGTGGAAATTTTTTGTGCACTTCCCATGTCACCTCTTCCACAGGCTCACACATGTGGTGAAGCCTATTTTGTGGAGATTTTCTATCTAAAAGACATTTGGACAAAGTTTGCCAAGCTGTCTAATTGGTTTACTGCTGCGTTTTGTAAATTAATAAAAAAGATAAGTCCAGACTTTGTACTATATTTTATTTTGTTTATACTGTGTGAATTTTTACAGTACTGTCCTGTCATCTAAAAACTGAGGTACAAAAGAAAGAGGATAGAAATCAAAGAGAATAGAACAAAAAAAAAAAAATTCCTTCAGATATCATACTGTAAGCATGTTTATTGTACTGTCCTCCTCACCACAGGTATATGAGTCTCCTTAGAGAAAGCTGAAGTTTATGACTTTTATAATAAATTAGAGAAAACAAGAGAGAGGGATTGTAAAGTAAAGTGCATTAATTCTTCAATATTGCCCCAGAAGTAATTTCTCTGAATGTGTCTAATTCTTCACTTTCTTTCCTCCCTGCTTTCTGCCGTTCCCTGGTGCAGGGATCCTTTCTCATTACGGCAGCCGCCCTGATGAAGAACTCGTTGGATGAGGGGGATGCCTCCAGCTGCCCATCCTTCTCATTTGTTCAGTCATTGAGCTCTGCAAGATTACTGGGGTGCTTAAAGTTAAACAAAAATGCAAATGTTTGCCAGGTCAAGGCCCAAGAGGCCTTTAAAAGCATAGGCTGTTACTTGCTTCTGCCGGGATAGAATAATTTGGGGCACTTACTATTCAACAAGTACAGTTGCCATCCCCAGTAGTATAACTAGTAATAATAATCAGAAGAATCTGTTGGTTCAGGGCAACTACGGAACTGCAGCCTGAAAGGCCCAGGCTTTGTCCTTCAGTTTGTGGTTTAATACTTTATCAAGATATTCGATTCACCTGTATTTGCATTGTTCCGCCTAGAAGGTCATTAAACAGATTCCCACCTCCAGAGCTGTGTGAACTGTTGATCTTCAGCTACTCACCAATGTTTCAAGTCTTGGAGAGAACTTTGTCTCTGAAAATAGAGGTTTTTTTAAGTCCTTGGGTTTTTTTATGTCCTTGGACTTTCTCTATTTCTTTCAATGATGAGGGAACTGCTATTTGTACTGTTCAATGTTGATTGCAAACTATCTTATTCCAAGTTACACAGCTGAATTAATTTTTGAAGAATAATTTTCTTACAGATTTTGTAACTAGATGCTAATAAATTCATTCTGTGCTTCATATATCAACCTTTCTCTTTCCTAAACTTAATTGAAAATGTTAGAATATACTAAAAAAGTAATTAAAAGAGAGCGGTTAATATAGAAGTGTTTATCTGCATACAAAGTCTATGACTTCCGCAAATACTTTCACCATATACCTCAGATTAACGTATTGATGCAGTATGTGGTGAGAGGAAGATAAAAAGCAATTTTATGTTCAGAAATGATGAAAAATTGTCTTAGTTCAGAGTTAAAGCAATATTAGTGACTGTTTTAAAAAAAAAATATATATATATATATCCAGAAGGGTTGTAAGATCTTTACAGTATGTTGTATGTTACTGTCACAATGTAACATTAGCATACTGTTACCCTGATATCAGAATGAAGAAACATATGAAGAATTCTGAAAAAATGTTATAAATTTGTCACTAAAACTATAAATGAAAACATTAACCAGCTTCTTAGGTCAGCTAAGACTCCAACTTTTTTTCCCAGTTAGTTCAGTAGGTGTAGGAATTACAAAGGCATGTGGGTTTGGATCTTTCCCACAATTATTCTGGTTTAAGGATATTCCTGGGGTATCTGAACTGGCCCACTGAACTCCATCAGTTATGGGCAGTGGTAGATCAGGTAAATCAGAAAGTACTGAACCAATTAAAAGATGCTGCATGTGTCGGAACAGTCTTTCTAGCGACAGTTTACAAAGTTTCTCCCTTCAAAACTCACAGATAAAAATTATCCTCTTGCTGCTTATTGCAGAGTCCTTTCATAATCTTCTAAGAAAAGTCTAGATCTGGCCAGTGTTAGAAATTGACCTCTGCATTAAACCAAAGTATTGGTTTCTCCATTCCTGTGAGGCTTATAGAAGTTACTGTTTCCCAGTTGAGACAAAAATACAATCAGGAGAGTCTTGTCTGATTTTTCTGCATGTCTGATGAAGTAAAGATGGGCTCTTTCAGAAGCAGCACAGGGACATTTTTTGATATACATGCTTACTAACTGTTGACTGAGCTTACATCTTTGTTCAGCAATAGAATTCCTTTTAGTTGTAAATTAATGCTAAATTGTATTACAGAACAGAATCGTATTTCCAGCATTAAATTGTCACGTGGCAGCAGTAGGACAATTCTGTAAAATGGCTTTTTTTTAACCTGCAGTGTTTATTTTAAAAAGTCAATAACATGGAAAAATTAAAGAAAAAATACATATGCTGAATCTATTTTTCTCCCTCTACTTTTCTCCTGCTTTCAGTTTATGTATTTCACATAATGTGTAGGTGGTAGGAACTCCAATCAGATCAGTGTTAGTGTGCACTGTGTACATAAAGATGATACCTACCCACAGTTTATACATCCAAAATGTAGAATAATAGCTTAACAATACAAATAAAGAATGCAGGTGAGCACATGAAATAATGGGATCGCAGTGGCCTCCAGCAACACAAGAGGAATGGAAATTATCTGCCTCTCTTCAGAGAAAAGAGCTGGCTGCTGTGTCATGGTGCTCTCGCAGTAGCTTCGGGTATGGTCAGGGTAGGAACACATTGATATTTCTAAGAGTAGGAGGTTGACCTGGCAGGGTGCAGAGGATCCCCAGGTTGTCCTGAACTCTGTCGAGGTCAGGATTACTGCAGAGCCAGTCTTGGATTTGTATAGTTTTAACTCCCTTTTAGCACTAATATAAGGAAACAACGTGTTCTTGGAAGTGATTAAAATTCAGACCGTATTTCTAGTTTTCTAGCTAAATTATAGCACAAGAAAATACAGCCTGGCCTATCTGCATTCACCCGTGGATACAAGAGGATGAAGTATTTCTATCTTAATATATCAGTGTTCCTAGCATTGGTAGATGTGTCCTGCTTTCCAGCCCAGAGGGGTCTGTATTTCAGCAGGAGTGCGGTGATCCATATACTGTTATTATCACACCATACAATGCAATCTCTAAAGCACCTTGGGGTCCATCTCTCTTGGATGAAAGGCATTATAAAAATGAAAGGTATGCTCATAATGGTTTGCAGTAGAATACTACATTAGCCTTGTTGGCTACAGTGACGGATTAAGGGGAATTGTTGCCCTCAAGAAGAAAAGTCTTGAGTGAGTTATGTACTTCTTTCTCAATGCATTTAGGTTGTACATATATTAAGAGTAGTTTTGGCAGACTAGCAGAGGCTGAAAAAGTCACAGGGAGGTGAACAGCTTCTGATAATAGCTCATTAACATTATTTGTCATACTCATAACTCTCTTTAAAGTACACGCAGAGATGGTGATACACTGCTGGGCAGAGAGGAAAACAGCAGCAATATAAGAAAGGAAACACATTTTCAAATGTACTTGATTGAAAGAAAATCTGAAGAGAATTATCCTCCTGCATTATTCATGTGCTTTTATGACATCTCCATTAAGTGACTTAATGGGAGGTCACAGTTTGAGCAGGGGAACAGAACGAAGAATATGACACTATCTTTAGCTTCACAGCCTATAGCTTTATTCCCAGCTGACAGCAGTGAATGTTTTTTATGGAACAAAGCTTCCTGTGGGACTATGCTGGCTGCAGTAAAACTTACATGGGGAGAGTTTCTCTAAAAGAGATACACAAAGGGAGGTCTCTTGGTGGGCAGATCATGGACTAGGGAGGTGGGAGAGCTTGGTTTGTTAGTTGTGCTCCAATTCAGAAAGAGTCAGAACATCCCAGAACAGTTTCAGAAATACTTTTCTCTCTTCATCTCATTAAAAGAAGTCTGAAGTCTTGGGTTTGCTCCAGCCTGGAGCAGGGGATGTTTTTGTGACCTCAGCAAATTCTCCAGAGCAGGAAAACAAGTTTCCTGTTCCACTTCACTCTTCCCAGGGCTGATCATCCTGGAGTGCAGACGCAGTCATATCAGCATTATATACGTAAGAAAGTATCTAACGGGTTCATAACAGGGACTGGGTTTTAATAGTAAACTTCTGCTTTAAGTTGCTGGTCAGAAAACTGTTTTGTTTTTCTGGAATAAGAACAACTGAAATGTGGCTTTGCTGAGCACAATCAAGTGCTTCAAGAGGCACTGAGAAAGCAGCTGGATTGCACTGGAGTCGATCTGCATCCAAAATTCTCTCATCTGAGAGGAGGTGTCCTTCAGAAAGCTCCGTGCACATCCCTGGCACAGCTGTCTGTTGAGGTTAGAAGTGGAAGTAAGTCCAGCTGTGACCTTTTCCTGTTCCACATGGAGGGAGGAAAACATCCTTCTCCTGCTGTCCTCTCCGTGGCGCTGGCAGGCAACAAAGTGGGAGTGAGAAATATCTTAGATCTTCTAACATTCCCATCCAGCTATGGAGATGAGATCAGAAGCTGGCCTGGCCCAAGGTAAAAAGGTCCAGTGAATGAAGTATTAAGCAGTGTAACTTGTTCCCCTGCTGCATGTCTTTGCAGATTTAGGTTAAATAATTATCTGCCTGCTGTTTTTCATCAATTTTCAATATATTCTGGAAACTTCATTTTTTAATCTTAACCCTCATCCTATCCATCATCCTCCAGATCCACATGGTGTTGTTTCATTTTCATTTTTTTCCTTCTCTTCCTCTACCTTTGGCTCTTATTGATTTCTGTAACATTCAGTTAATATTTCAGTATATTATTAGTTTGTGTGACATTTTACATGCAGTTAAATCACAACAGGCCTCTTGAAATTACTGGGCATGTAAGTAAAATAATTAAGCTAACTTTCAAGGGGAAAACTGGCAGAAAAACAATACAGAAGCTTTTGACCCTTGGAAGTAATCACTTTTGTGTCTCTGAAATACCTCAAAGAACAGGATTTTTTTCCTTTTCATTTTCTTTATGTTACTGAAGTACATAGTTATTCTAAAAAATACCTACTACGTGTTATCTGCATATTTAGCTGTCTAGATGACTGAAAATTCATCCCTAATGTATTTATCCCCTGGCAAGGGAACCAAACACCATGACAGTTCACTGACATGGGGACTCCTGATGCTGGATCACTGCATTTCCCTCTGGGCTTTCACCAGCTGGTCCTCCGCTAGCAAAGAGGTATTTGATCCATTGTACTTCCATGCGGAGGAAGAGGCAAATAGCAACTAGGGAAGGTATTAATTATAAGTTTGAAACAACAGGGACAATCTTATGGGACAGCTAAGGTCATCTGTTTTTGGATTTTGTGTTGTGAGTTAGCAGTTATTAATTAATGCTTTAGATCTGTGGCATGGGAACATGCATGCTGTCTACAACACACTCTTTCAGTCTTCAACAGGTATGAGAATGAGGCATAAACATGGTATATATTTGCTGTTTCAACTCAGGAGGTATTTGTTTTAAGGTCAACACTTCTATGCATTATATTGAATATCTTTCTCACTTATGAAGAGCTGGACTTATTTCTCATTATATGGATCTTGCACAAGTAATACATAAGACTTTTATTATACAGCAGCTCTGTACACACATAACATTGGTTATGTGTAAATGTCTGAAGGATCTCTATTTCCAGTGCTAACATTCAGCTCAGAAAATTTTTTTCTCGCTTTTGCCAATAGATGGCAATATGTTATAGACCTGTGGAATTACAAAGCTGAACTTTAAAACTGCTTTTTTTTTACTAAAGGCTTCTTGAAACACTAATCGATCTACATAGATACTAAATTCAGGTAAACCAAGGCAAAAGTTATTTAAAATCACCTTTTTTTTTTTTTTTCCTTCTTCTTGTGTGTGCCTCTAATTCAATGGGAATTTATTGCAGGGAAAGCTGAACAAAAGAACCCTCTCTAGGATGCAAGATTACATATAAATTTTAAGTAGAACAGAGAAATACTACATAATTCTTTCTTATGTCAGATTATAAATACCTGCTCATAATATAACCACTGAAAATATTATGGAACTTGTAAGGGCATTACAGTAAAGTCAGTATTTAAAAATGAGAGGGAAGAATAATGTGAGAAAATAAATTAAATTATGGCTGTGGAGGGAAAGGAGATGAATTGAGGTAGAGGTTTGTTTCAGTTCTTAGCAAGGTCTTCTCTGATAAAATAAGCCTTTTTCCAGGTTTTAACAGTACTTGGTTGGGCACTAAATTAGCCATTGCTGAGTGGTTGAACGTGCTGAATAGTGTGAAGGGGGGTTGAAAGTATTTCTGTTTCCCTTATTTTCAGGTGTGACCTTTCCTGGTCCTTTAGCTTTGTCCTAGAATCACTACTTGATTGCACCCTCCCTTGGGCTTCAGGGGAAAATGGGACAAGAGCTTTTCACCCATTATGATTCTTTCACAGCATTGGAAATCTGCTAGAGGGTGTGCAGCTTCTTTTCTGCACCCATTGAGCTGCAGCTGCAGAAGGAATAGACATTGAGCTGCACTGGGGAACTGAGTCTTTTGTGTATCGAAATGCTGTTTTCTGTCACTGTTTGTGTTGTTAAAAGAGATATGACTAGAAGCTTTGTAAATTAATGGACAAAAATATTTCAAGAGCAAAACTAACATATCCAGTGAAATATGTCAGTTAATTATTATATGAACTCGCTGCATTACGTCAGCACTCATTTTAAAATGGAAACCAAACAAGCAAACAGACCTCAAAACCAAACCATACCAACACCACCACCACAATGAGGTGGGGAATGTAGATCATTGTGATATTTAGCTAAATCATCAGAAGAAATCTTGAGTTTTGGAGGAGATGAGTCATGAGATGAAAGTACTGCAGACTTCACCTTACTTTAGGAATTAACCCCAACACAAACATTATTATTTTTTTTTTTTCCAGAAAAATTTCTTGTTTTAGTTGCAGCTGTTCAGATTTGACATTTACTGCTGTTTGAGATGTTTTTGTAGTTGGAAAGGTTTCAAAAAAATCGGTATTTGTAGGTTTATTTGGAAGCATGTAATAATGAAAATGTAAAGAGAATTTAAAAAAACCCACAGTCAGTTTAAAAAGTCCGTTTTCAACACCTATTAATTGTCTCTTCTGTATCGAATTTGCCCATTTTAAAAGTCAAAAAAGGGGTTTTATAAACTGTATGCACTGAAAAGATAAAATTTATTGTTTGAAGAGCAAGGCTCTGCTCTTTTTATTTTGCAAGCTGTGACAAGAACCAGAGATTACAGAATTGGAATTCAGCTGACAGGTTTGCTAATGTAGCATAACATGATAAAGAAAAAGGAGGCTCTCTGTAGTAGTAACACACTGATTTTACAGAGAAGTCAGGTAGGGGCATTCTGGAAATTTTTGACAGGTCTGGGGTTTTGGAGCAGACTAATTAAAAAATTAATCTTATATTCAAAGTCAGCTTAAAATTATCATAACCATTTGGACTTAGAAAATTGAAATGGAATCCAGAGTACAGTGATACTTCAGATATATTAGTATAATAGTTGTTGATAATTAAAAAAATAATTTCAGAAAATAACAAATATGAATGATAATTAGAAAGAATATATTTTTTGAACTACAAATATGTCCAGATTTTTCATTTTTACACGTTCTGCTAAAAATATATAATAATTCAAAAGATTCTGCAGTATATAGCATTGTAATCCTTAAATCATGGGAGAAAACGAGAAAAGTTACTTTGAGATCACTAATTGAAAACAAAACCACATTTTTATTTACTAAAGTTTTGAAGAAACATACATAGTAATTCAACTGTAAATACCTCCATCAAGAATCTGGTCCTCATCTTCCAGCAGCACAAAATAAAATTCCTGTTTAGCTGGTTGCTTTCTATCCAATTTAGAGATATGACATATGTTTCCCAGTTGCCCTAAATCCACTCATCTAGGATTTTACTTCTTCAAACAACAGAGCTTTGAACATCACCATAACTTCAAGTGCTAGAGAGAGAATTGTTTGTTATATGCAGAGCTCCCATACTTCTGCCTGTGTTTTTAAAAACTCTGCACAGATGCTGTACTGGGTGCATACAATGACTCCAATACATCTGAGAATAAGTGCAGTCCAGAAGGGCTTTTGTATATCTATTGTTGTTCATCTTCTTGGGTCCATAAAGTCCAGGCACACTGAGTCCTGGGGAAAGTGATTTCCACTCTTCAGATTGCTGGGCTTTGTCACGGTGGCAGAAAGTGACACAGGATTGTGGAACACAATACTTTTCATCTTGTGACTCAACTTCTTCCTCAGCTGCATGAACTTTTGGCTTGTTGGAGAAGGTGGAGAGGAGAAAGAAAGAAAAACAAAACAGATATTGAAGCTGCAGGTAGTAATAAATTGTGCACTATGGTCTCTTGGCAAGTGGAGGGACAAAATATATAGAAAAGATGGGAATCATTCCAACTGGGAATTTCATCCATTCTTCAAGACTGAGTCTCGCAAGGTGCCCCGACTCCAATGAGCAAATCACTTAAACTTATTTGCCTGTGAGAATATTTGCATGCTTAAAGTTAAGCAGAATTAAATACTGTCCTGCATTAGACAATTTAGAAGTGAATCAAGTTGCTTTCAAAGCCTAAATCAATCATGACACACATTATTTCTGTGATTCTGGCAGCAAAAATGCTCTGCACCAGTGGATGTCACTGTGTGCACCTAGGCAAAGCAGCTTAATGATGCCGCAGATGAATCCTTGCAGAGTATGCATAGGGGAAAGAAGATCTGTTCATGATTCAAATGGGTACTCTCTCACCATGCACTAAATGATAGGAATATAGTGCTTTTGAGAGTCTAAAATATCCCCCTGTAAAACCTTATAAAACCAAACACCTGACTGCCCTGTAATTTGACTTTTTTTCCATGTGGTTTATCATCCAAAGTCATGTATATCCAGTTCTTTTCTATCTAGAAGAAGCAAGATAAAAGTAACAAATGTACAGTTAAAACCAGTGATAAATATTGCTGCATTCATAAAGTTTCTGCTTGTGTTGTTACAAGCAGGTGAGCTGATAAATTGGGAAATCCCTGCAGCATCATTTAGTACCCAGCACTGAAATTTTATTTATGTAGATAAATAGCACTTCTTTAATGTGGTAAATCTGTTAGAGTGAAATCTGTGTGGTTTCAGTATTTGTAATGTGAGCATTTCAGAAGTGTAAGTACCAGTTTATGCAAATAGGTCCCAAACTCATCAGTTTTACCTACCTTATTATTGATATCTATCTTCATTGAAGCTATGTACTGAGTGCACTTCATTAAGTCTGACAAACCAAAGGCTGCTCCTTCTCCCTGGGAATTGCCATCTTCTTTACAATGCAAAAGCCATTAAATGAGCCTTTTACAGTAAGTCAACTCTCTCTGCTTCTCTCCCCCAGAGGGGGGTATTTTTTTTTTATTTTACTCCACAAATCCTGCTTAAAGAGACACAGTAAGATTCTTTACAATGAAAAACTATGCACCTTTGTCCTTCCACAGAGGAATGTATTTATTCACCAGGTTATTAACTACACGATAAGATACTGACCGTGCCTTTGTAGTTAAACTCTGTGTGGGAAGTTGTACATACACTTTTTTAATGTCCATTGAAAATAAACGTTATTTTTTCCCCATTGTCTCTAAAAAGGTTTTATTTTTTCCTACAACATCTTCCAATGCAAGTGTTACATAATGATATTTCAAGGTAAAACAAAGCAAGGTTCTCTGTATACAGTGCTCTGGCTGGTTGGAGGAGATTTTACTCACAGTTTTGGTGCCGGTACAAGCTTTGCTAGAGTGATTTCCTGCAGGTTTCTTGCTAGATCACTTAGCATATGGTCACATGTGGGAGAAGGACTTCTTTTAAAGGACAGTTCAGTATCTTTGCTGCATAGAAAAGCATTTCCTTTGAGTTGATATTAAAAAATAAATTGTGATGTAGATGGATAATACAAACCCATTTTTGTATTGTACAAGCCAGGCCCCTCCCTGCCTTCAAAAATCCACACCTGTTCTTGCTTTGTGTGTGTACTTCCTTATGCCACTCTAAATATATGACTCTTTCTGTGGCTATATAATGATGCATCAGCAGCTAGAGTTGGAATAAGGTATTTGATTTTGATTGTTTAAGAACAGTTCTTATAAACACACACCAGAATATTCAACAGCTGCCTTATTCCTGACTTTCTGCTCAAGCCCTAGACGCAAGTTCTTCCTGTTACTTCTTAGGCTGCCCACATCAGAAACATTGTGAAGCACTGCAAAGAGTGAACTGGTGCTTTTGATGCAGATCTGAAACTTTGTCCTAATCTGTGAGGTGCTTTGAAAAGAATACCACACCATTATTCAGTCTCGCTTTTTTTCTAATGTGATTTATTGCCTACAGTCAGAGGGATCAGTTCAGATATCCTGATGTGCCAGGTGAGCACAGAAACTGCAGCCCATGCGCTGAGGAGATACTGCTCTACTCTGCGTGTCCTTCCTTCAGGCAGGAATAACCACTGTCTGGGACTTAAATGGCTTCTCAGATTGTAGTGAAGTAAAGGGAATTTAGGATTAGGTCCCTGTGGTAGCAGGGAGGAGAAAAGAGCACAAGCTCAGAAAAAAACTTCTCTTGGATAATGCTTTATATATGTAGACCGTGTGCACATTAAAGGTAGGGTTTATTTCACCGATTTTCAGAATTTCAAAGCATGGTTCAGCCAATTTTTTCACTCATGATACATGCAGGAGTTGTTTTCATCTACTTTACTGACTCGGTTTCTCTTCTGCTGCTGTTCTGCCTCAGGCAGAATTGACACAGGCAATTTAAAGAAGAGTTGAAGGTTCTGCAGCTGTAACAGCCTACTCTTCGAGGATTTCCAGATCTAAATTGCCACTGAGTATGACAAAACCTGGTGATAGAGACAGGGACTCTGATACTTGGGTATTGGCCAATTTAGTCACATATCCAGTTGGGATTGTGGACTCCATTTGACTGGAGCACTACTAGTTTGTTTTTTGGATTTTTTTTTTAACATTGAGAGAAAACTGGTTTATTTTCCTATTTAGGACTAAAAAATCAAACCTATTACAGTTGTTCTAGAGGAAATTTTCACAGCTTATTTTCTGTCAAGTGTATTTAGAAAAAGTAGAATAATTGAAAATTGTAACGCTTATTTAATAGTTATTCCTGTTAGCCTCCCTGGCAGTCACATGCCTTTCACTCTTGAGGTGCCTCTCTTTGCTTACTGTACTGGGTTTGGTTGGGATAGAATTAATTGTCCTCATAGCAGCCCATACAGTGTTGTGCTTTGCATTTGTGGTTAGAAAACTGTTGATAACACACCAATATTTTGGCTATTGTCAAATAGTATGTTCGCAGCATCAAGGCTGTCTCTCCAACCTGCCCCCCTACAGGTGACCCCAACTGACCAAAGGGATGTTCCATACCATACAATGTATTCAGCGATAAAAGCTCCAGTGAAGGATGAGGATGGATGGACACTGGTGGTTATGGTGTTCGGCTTCCCAAGTAACCACTGTGCATACTGAGACACTGCTTCCCAGGAAAAGGCTGGATATCACACACGAATGGGAAGCACCTCTTTTTGCTTTGCTTCCACATGAAGCTTTTGCTTTTCTTGTTAAACTGGCTTTATTACAACCATGAGCTTGTCCGTATTATTTTATCCCCCTGTCCTGTGAGGAGGGGGAGCGAGAGAGTGACTGAGTGGCAATCTGGCAGGTGAGATGCAATTATTGTCTTAAAGGATCAATTATTACAATATGACTTTAAAGATGGAGGTTTATTTTTTTTTGTATTAATGTGAAAAAGCACAGAAATGTAAGAACATGATGATGGTAGTTGGGTTCTAGGTGAATGGTTTATTTGTCCTCGCAGCTCATGCTATATTGGCATATATGGGATATAGCTTTTGTTCTTTCCTACAGTGTCAAAGAGCTTTTTAGCCAGGTTTCCCATGCAAGGAAAATAGAAGACAGCAGCCTAAATTTCCTCCGAGTCATCAGGGAAATCATATTTTAGACATGCATCTGTGGCTAAATTGGGTGTGGAATTATCCCGATGTGAAAAATCACTGTATCTAAAGGTCTTTAATTTTTTTTTTTTTTTTGTAATGAGATGGTGAGCGTTTAATTAAGTTATGGTTCATTCATTGCATTGATTAAATTTGTCTAATTGCTGCTTTGTGCACCTATATATTTAATTTCTATAGAATAATCATTGAGTTTATGAAGAAGCTGTCCAATTTCCTATAGGTTTTCTGTTGAGGTAGTAATCTTTCTGTGCAGATAATATAAATTGATACTCATTCTATACACTACTTGAATCAGGAGAATAGAGCCTTTGATGGAGCAAAGCATTATTCATACCTTCAAAGTGATGTGATGTTCCAGAAAGCTTGCTTTCTTTATGTTGCATCATTGTGATCAATGCACTTACGGCAGGATGGTGAACTAGATTATCTCTATCTGGATCTGAGATTAAATTTTTACACATAAGGACCAGCACCACCATCACCTAGGGAATGCTATATTTGATTCAACTCTTGCTTGTATTGTGTGGGACCATATTTTGTTGTTTTGGAAACTATGCTATGTATGGGATAGAGAGAATGAAAATAAAACAGACCCGTAAGTTAGGAAGCTAATATGAGGGGAAAAGATTATTTTTAATTCTTTTGAGTCTGAACTGGATTTGGCTTGGATAGTTAACTGTCCTCATAGCAGCCCATACAGTGCTGTGTCAATTTTAGATCTTAAGGATCTGATCTGGTTTTCTGATGATATGAATGGGCAACTTTTAGGATCCCTATTCAGTAAAGCTCTTAGATATCTACATTAAAATATTAACATATTTTAGCACTCTCTCCTGAATTGGAACATAGATGAGTCCTGTTTAGATGACCGTGTCCAAAAGTGTGCGAAAAAACGCTTTCTTGGAGGTTAATAGAGTTCAGTTAAATTGCTGTCTGAAAGACTGTTATCTTTGAAATTAGAATATTAGACATGAGCCCTGTCATTGCCACAAAGCAAAATATAACAGCTAGTCTAGTCTTAGATTCATATTTGACTATGCATCTTGGGAAAGGCACTGCACTAACTCTGCTCTTGCTCCTATACGTACTAAACAATTTCCTCAAATTGTATTATCACCTAATATCTGGCACCAGGCAATGTGATTATTCCCTCCTGAAAATGCTTTAGACCTTATCAAGGAGTTTGTCTAATCCACTGGCATTAGAAGTAAATATTACAAGCTGTACTCACTGGATGCAGTCTAAGCCGAATAATTTGAATTTAAAGAGGCTGGAAGGCTGAAAGAACAGTTTAATATAATTAGGCTTCATTGTAAGTCTCTGTTCCAGTACCTGCTCAGAGCTTGTCCATCGTGCCCTGTCACAAACTAGACAATATTTAACGAGTTCATTCAGTCCTTTACTTTCTCTTCCACAATGTCTGAAACAGATTCCATTTATCTCAGTAAATTGAAGTCATATACAAAAGCTCATTCACTTAAATATTACAGAAAGAAATCGTTCACCTCATTGATTGAGGGTCCCTGCACTGTCTGTAAGTCAGCTTCTACTTAAAGAAATAAAGATTAAGGTATTGCACTTCTGAGGAACAGGCATCTATTTTAGTGACAAAATTCCCTAAAGTGATGATGACTCTAGGACGCATTCAGAATTTCATTCCATTGTCACTATTGCATTTGATGTTACAGCTGAGTTTTGAAACGCTCTGTAGTCACAGCACTCTGAGAGCACAACAGACCGAAGACACAAGAGCTCTGAGATAGGGTTAGTTTTTCTCAGGTCTCTTGTGAAACCTCTGGGTCGTGCTGGGCAGTCTCAGTAACTAACATCAGTGTTATAATCATTCTGGAGCTACCACTATATTAACAGTTACATCACTTTGATATTTCTATTAATGAATCCCCACAAAAATAGTAAAAGCAAGAAGATATACCAACTCTCAAGAATGAGATGAGAAAAACGTTAACTCATTGCTAATCCCAGAAACATACCATAACTTTCTGGTTTTACTTCTCTTCAGTTGATTCATCCTCTTCCCCAGAAGCAATTTCTTTAGCCTTTCCCAGTATGTTTCCATCCCTTCTTTCTCCCAGGACTTCTAAGTTTTTTTCATTCCTGTATATCTCCTGCAGTACCTGAATATGGATGGGCTGAAAATCATATAAGAAAGCAACATCCTGCAGTCTTATCTTTCAACAGCAAGACTTAATGCAGCTGAAGGCTTTCACTTGCTGAGAAACGGAATATAAGAGCTGAACATTCAGCTTAAGGAAATCCAATTTTCTTAGGCAAAAAGAAAGATGCATCTGAATTGAAATCCAAACAACAAATATAAAAATAGTTGGAAGATATTTATAAGTTAATCAAGGTGACCAAGTGTTTTGTATAGGAGTTTAAAAATCGTCTTTTGAACAATTTTGATGACATCTTTATTAATTAAAAATATTTTCAAATTAGTATTATTCTTTGACATTCTGTATCGTATCTTTCTCATGTTTCTGCGGCTCCTAGCAGTACGGTGCTAGCCAGTCCCAAGAACAGGGAGATCAATCACGCATATCATCCCTTTGCTACACTATTTTTACTAATTGTTCATTTTCACTTCACTATTGCTTTTTCCTCTGCATATTTCAGAGTGAGTGTTTAAAGAAGTGTCTTTGGGAAGAGAAAAAATGCAAATACTACACAAGAAAGATAGTATCTGCTGATGTTTACTTGGCTAATACAGACAACACTTTGGAAATTAAACAAAATTATTAGTGGGAGCAGCATAAGGTTAGGATAAGAAGCAAGAGCATTAGAAAGAAAAGCTATGTGAAGACTGGTAGTATCAGAGGGGATTTGATATAAAAAAGAATTAATGAATTTGGCAGGTAAAAGTCAGAAGACCTATTGAGGAATATATTTAAGGATATATGTCTGTTATAGATATGCTTGATGTGATGTTCAGGGTGGGTAGATATAGACTATGGATATGGAACTATTATAAAGGAAGCTTCTCAGCACAATGATGATTCCATTGCTAGACCTCATCATCTGGGTAGATGAAACTTTTAACTGCCTCCCTGACATTGATAATCATGGAAACTATCTTGGGTGACAAAACTTAGATTCCACTAAAGGATTTTTTATAAGGAAAAAACATGAATTACATATGCTATCACAAAATTGCTGGCCTATCTAATTCTTTGCTTCTCTCAATGTCCCAGTCATCTGTCGTACACAAAAATAAATTGTTTAACATATTGTTCTTTGTTCCCTCATTAAATTAAAGGAGTGCTGTGCATCTGTGCTTAAAATTTACCAACCCATGGACAATCACTGTATTAGAGAGATTAAAAGTAATTGTAATAAGATTTATGGTAATCGGAGAGGTGAAGTACAAAGTGTTCACTTATTCTGATCCCTCAAATACTATATAAATAAATTTAAGGTCTTAAGTTTCAGTGATCAAACGTTCAGCTAATGGCTTTGATGACAATTGAATGAATTATGTATTATTTAGTTGTAGATAAATCATTGACAGGAAGACAGAAATATGGTGTTTAAAATCTCTGTAAATAATTTCAAAAACTCATATGTAAATTAGACTTCTAAGAAAATTACACTGGAGTAGTTTTTCATTGAAAATGAGTGGGGTTGTTTCCTTCTAATAACAGCTACTTCATCGGTGTTCTGTCTTTCAGTGCTACAAATGTGCACAAATATGTAGGCTTTACCTAAAAATGCTAATAATTTCATCAATTTTCTGTCAAGGAATTTCCGAAGGTGTGGGTCTGCATCTAAGCAAGGAAAGCTATGATCCTCACCTCCCCAAAAATCACCTTTGTCGAACTCAGCCCAACTTTACATATTGTGTAAAGAAAGACTAGGTGACTTTGCACTCGTTAGCAAAGATAAAACTCCTACTACCTCTTAAAGGCTCTAAAGATTGTAGAACATCAAGGAATCCTGTACAATTAATTATTGTGCTGCTTCTAATTGGCAAAGAAGAGAGGAAATGTTCTCTGCTGTCATACAGGCATATTAAGTGCAAAGATGTTTTCTGGGTGGTGTGGAACAACAGCCTGGCTAGACAGTGTGCTGATGGAACGCTAAAGGGAGGCAGGTGGGGACTGACAAGGACAGCTGTAAAAAGGGGAAAGACATGGAAAAACACGTGTATCTGAACACTGACTTGTTCTCAGAAGTAAGTTGAAGTCCACAAAGGCAGGCAGGAGCAAACGAAGGTTTAGAAAGAGTGGGATAGAAAATTTGATATTTACATAAAATGATGTGGGGGGGGGAAAAAGCATGGAGGATCACAAACCAGGTGATTATTTTTCCAGAAGCACAGAGTCAGACATGCAAAGGGATTTAAATTTCTGTTTCCCTCTAGAGATATGCCAATCCATTCTTTGTTTTCACAGGTATCCTTAACAGAGTTCTTTAGGTGAGAGACTTTCATCAGGTGAGAGTCTTTCATTCAGCAGTCACAAAGCTCTCCTAATACTGTCCAAAGGCCTTGAAAAGCTATTATAAAACTGTTATACTCCCTATTAAACACAAGAAAGCTCATTTAAGAAGTATTCTCTAAGCTATGCACAGACAATGATTAGATGTAGCCAAGCTAGGCTCAAAACAACAACTTTATAATACTAGTTGCATTCTTGCTGTGGGAATGCAGAACTCAGCACGGGTTAGTTCAGCCAGGCTTTTCCTGGGATGGGCTTTGGTGGAAGCTACCCAATATCTGAGTATCTGAGGACTCTCAGTCACTCTTACAAAAGAATATTCATATCTGCAACATTCAGTAAGTAGTTAGACAGAAAGTAAAGGACTCAGAGTACTGAATATCTGCTCCTCACTCAGCTGGTGCTGCTGCCTCTGATTTTAGGTCTTGTTTGAGTATAGACATTCTCCCTTGACACCTTTCCACTACCTTCCCAATTGCATATGCCAACTTTTTTCAGTCAAAAAAAAAAACAAACACCAAACCAAAACCAAAACAGAAAATGACGCGGTACATCTTCCAGAGCCAGCATAATGGAGACATGGAGAAGTAAAATATTTTTGTATATCCTCTCAGGGGCAAAACAGTGTGAACAATCAATGTGTGAGCAATTAATTTTCTGTAATTTTCAACATCTAGATGCATCTGGCTTAGGAATGTGTTGCTTATTTCAGGGACAAAATGATTACTTAGCTAACCCAGTTAAAGTCTTATATCACTTTGAATAAATGCTTCTGCAGTCTGGTATTTGAAACATCCATAAGGATAAATTAAATTAATTTGATTTTCCACTGGAAGAAACTCAGGTGCAGAAGAGCCCGTTTTCTGTTTCTGATGCATTGTTGATGCTACAGAAAGAGCTCCAATTTTAGCTTGCTCTTTCTTCTCCACTTTTTTTCCTCTACCTCTGGACAAAAAAAGTCTTTTCCCTTAAGTTGAAAAAGGCATAACCCTAAAAAACAACCCTACAGCCTCTTCAATTCTTTCCCTTCTCCCATTACCACCTCTACCATGGATCTACTATGATGTTTTGCAGTAAGTGGAACTGTCTGGTGAATCAGGTGATTGAAGTTGTACACAGAGAACACAAAAGTAGGTCACTGCTTATCTAAGAAAGTATACTTCAGTCACTATTCAATCTTATTTTTACACAAATAGTCAAGATTCAAACTTTGACATAAAAATAATGTGGCCCTACTGGTTTGACTTATTGACTAAAAATAATTTTAAACCAGTAATGCCAATTTGCTCTTGCAAGTTGACTACTAAGTCCATTCATGCATTAGAAACCATATATGAATTTAAGCAAGGATGTATTCTGCGCTAGTACAAATCATAAGGGTAATGCAGTACCTTCTTCAAGAAGTTTAAACGAACCTGCTTGTCAGGATCACAATCTCTCTGTCTGGCTATAAAACTGAGCCCCAGGAGTTTCCAGCAGCAATGATAACACCACAGAAGGGGAAGGTGACAACTCAGTTTCACAGAGTTCTCTTTGCTAGGAGCTGTCCCATTATGGCAAATAATACACCTAGCAGCAGTGTGAGTGTTGTGCTGAGACGCCAGGTTTTGCTCCTGGGGTAAGGGTTTGTTGTAGGTTAACCCTGGCTGGCAGCTCAGTCCCACACAGTCATTTGCTCATTGCCCTGGAGTGGGATGGGAGAGAGAATTGGAAGCATGAAAGTGAGAAAACTCATGAGTTGAGATAAAGACAATTTAGTGGGTAAAGCAAAAGCTATAGGCAAGCAAAGCAAAACAAGGAATTCATTCAGTACTTCCCATTGGCAGGCAGGTGTTCAGCCATCTCCAAGAAAGCAGGGCTCCATCATGCATAATCGTCACCTGTGAAGACAAACACCATCACATCAAATGTCTCCTCTTCCTCCTTCTGCCAGCTCTTATTGGTGAGCATGATGTCACATGGTGTGGGATATCACTTTGGTCCACTGGAGTCCGCTGTCCCCTCTGTGTCCCCTTCCCAACTTCTTGTGCACCCTCAGACTACTCACTGGTGGGAGGGAGTGTGAGAAACAGAAAACACCTTGATACTGGGTGGACACTGCTCAGCAATTGCTAAAACATCTCTGCATTATCAACACAGTTTTGGTCACAAATCCTAAACATAACACCATATGAGCTACTGTGAAGAAAATTAACTCTATCTCAGCCAAAACTGGTACAGGTTTGTTGACCAAAGACAGAACTAACAACAGAGGTTTACTGAAATAATTTGGCTGAGGTTAATGGAATAAATTAAAAATCCACTTATGTTCAGTTTGTTTTTCACTTTAGTAAATGCTGTTTAACATTTAACCAAACGTAGGCTTCAAGGATGAAGTTACCTAGCTCCAAGAAATGGATACAGCAGAAGAAGTCTACTGACATAAAAGGGAGTCATTCTACTGAAGCTAAATAGACTGATCCAGTGCCATCTGGTCCTGTGAAGATTAAGAAGTTATGACTGACTACCACAGCATTCAGTAGATGTGGCAGTCGCACATCCCCCTGAGATCCGGAGCCTTCAACAGGGCAGCTGATGGCTCCTTAGCACCTTTTGTGCCCCATTGTGCCTGTCCCAACTTACACATCTAGGGTGGCGCCAAGGTGCCGACAGTCACATCCTCCCCTACCCCAGGGCAGGGTGTCTTCACCTCCACCCAGCTGGGGGGACAGGGCGGATGGGACCCTCAGTTGATTGACAGGGTCCTTAACAAAGGAGGTGCCCAGAGAAGCTTCTGGACCACGTTGTAATGCCCACAGCCAGATCTGACCAGGCTACGTAATGGTGTCCCTGCCGAAGACCTCCTGTGAGTGGTCTTCTCAGAATTTCGGGTCTGTGAACTGGAGTCCTCCCCTTATACTGGGATGCCATCTAAGGAGACTTCCTGGGACTGAGAGCGCCTCACCTTCTCCTGTGGTGAGTGATTATTTTTCTCTACTGGATATATCCTTGAATGAGCCCTTTCCTAACCCAGGTGAGTGATTATTTCTTCTGGGTATCCTGGAGTGAGAGGCCTCTGATTTTTATTTCTTATGAGTGTATGAGTGCACGTTGTAGATCGTCATTATTCTTATGTTGTCTATCCCAAATAATCTCCTCAACTGATATCCAAACCTATATTTCATGTTGCCAGAGTGCTAAATAATTGTATAAACCCTGTGTCTAGCCAGTTTATTGGCTACGCTTTTCCAGCTAGAATAAAGTCTGTTTTGGAACTTGTTGTGCACCCAAAATGGAATTTTGAGGTGCCTCCATGACAGTAGACCAGGAGGAAAATCTCACAAATAGTGCGAATTTTCTTTATTACCACCTGGTGGAATGAAGAGTTTCAAGGGACAATAGAGTAATATTAATAGTTTGGCAGGTGTTACATTAGATTATAAAGCAGAAGTATTATGCCATATTTTTTGCTTGCAAATGTTATCATTTAGCTGAACTAATAACAAGCTACATGTTTTGAGAAATGCATGTGGGAAGAACTGTCAGAATGTTCTGTTCTCTAGCAGCAAACAGGAGAAAATGAATGTAATCTGCATTACAATACTTTTATCTTGCTGGAATGACCTTCCACCTTACTGTCATAGCAAGGATGGCAGAAACTATTGGCAAAGTACTTATTTTTCCTGTTTATCAAAGTGCTCCTGGATGGTTATTCTCATATTATAAGCATTGCCCATGTAAATAGGCACTTTTAAAAGAATACTGTAAGATTATTACATACATACTAAAAAATAAAAAGAAAATCAGTCTGTAAACTTATCAAAGTAAAAATTGTCAAAGTCTGATAATTTTATATACCTTTAAATGCCTCAGTATCAAAAGTACCCAGAAGAGAGAAAGTATGGATCTTCCTCACCTTGTTACAACTTTACGTTTTCACTTGAATTTTCTTGGGCCACCCTGAGAAAATATGTTTGGGGTTTTTTTAAGAGTTGAATACTCTTTTTCATAAATATAAGATATATTGATAGATGCTACTGCCATCCAGGTCTCACAGCATACTCATACGCTTGACATTCAATTGGACCACTCTTTCTCCTCATCAAGGACTTTTGAAATAACACTAAGCAATCAAAATAACTAAATTGTCTTCATTAAGACTATAATAACGAACAAGTACCATCCCTAGGGTACGAATGGAATAGAAGAGGAAAATACCAGGAAAAAAAAATTGCCTATCATTTGTAAAATACTGTAGTATTTTTGAAAACAGAGGAAGCTGCCAAGAGACTATATTTGGCTTTTTTTTTTCTCTACCATCCAAAAGACTAATCTAGTAAACCATTAAGAATGTTTATGCACTGATGTATCTTAAATAAACAAGACGTGTTCTGAAAGCATAAAAGCAAAATCTTCATTGTGGATAAAATCAAATTAAGTTCAAGGATTATAACTGAAGCTGTTTGTGCCTCAAGAAAACACTAAGCTATAAAATAAATACATTTAAAGGCAAGAAAAATGTTTGAGGTCACCGCAAAGAAGGGCAACCAAAATCAGAAAGATGGAAATAGACTGACAACATGAACAAATAACTAGTTTATTTGATTTAGTGTCGAGAAAGCAAGGCAATAAAGATTCAAGCACCTGAAAAAAAGAATGTACCTGGAAAAGATAATACACAATCAAAAATGGACCAGAATAAAGGATTTAGGGATTATTTCAAAAAGACAGTATAATCTTCAGCAGACAAATACATTTATTAGATATATGACAAAAACTAGATACCAGGTAGAAAAATATCCAAAATGTAAGAAGATACTTAAAGGAACTTATAATTGAACTTCTTATTTCTGAATTTCCTATTTCAGAACTTTTTTTTTTTTTTAATAGTTAAGTGATGAAAAAGGTACATTAGGAACAGATTAGAATGAAAAACCCCTGGAAGAAATTTTTTTTAAAGTGTTCAATTAACTTCTTGGTGTTTTCAAAGCAAGATCTTTAAAAATCTGATCCTAAACTGGTCCTAAAACCTTAATCAAATGAAAACCTTATTTTTGGTCTGAAGCCTGTATGTAGGAATGACAGGCCTTAAATTTGCCATTGGCAGTTGTTCAAATGGTTCCTTAACAGTGTTGTGGAAAGACATTTCTTTATGAATCGTGGTCTGAAGCAACTACATGGACATTATTTGCAGAGTAAAGCAGATGACAGCAGAGTGTTATCTAGCACAGGTGGTTATTAGGATCTTTGCAACTTGATTTAATGATAGACAGAAATGAAGCAATTAAATTATGTCGACTCTGTTTCTTCTTATGTGTGACACCTCCACATGCTTCCATGATCTGTAGCCAGGGGATATATGAGCAGTAGAGGAGATAGGTGGTACAAAGTATAAGCTGGGGAATGACCTGTTAGAGAGCAGTGTAGGGGAAAGGGCCATGAGTGTCCTGGTGGACAGCAGGATGACCATGAGTCAGCACTGTGCCCTTGTGGCCAAGGTGGCCAATGGCATCCCGGGGTATATTAAAAGGGATGTGGTTAGTAGGTGGAGAGAGGTTCTCCTTCCCCTCTACTCTGCCCTGCTGAGACCACATCTGGAATATTGTGCCCAGCTCTGAGACCCTCAGTTCAAGAAGGACAGAGAACTGCTTGGGAGAGTACAATACAGGGCAACAAAGGTGATTAAGGGAGTGGGGCATCTCCCTTGTGAGGAAAGGCTGAGGGAGCTGGGTCTCTTTAGCCTGGAGAAGAGGGGACTGAGGCGTGACCTCATTAATGTTTATAAACAGTTAAAGGATGAGTGTCAGGAGGATGGAGTCAGGCTCTTCTCAGTGACAACCAATGATAAGGGGCAATGGGTGCGAACTGGAACATGGGAGGTTCCACTTAAATATGAGAAGAAACTTCTTCTCAGTGAGGGTGACAGAACACTGTCTGCCCCGGGAGGTTGTGCAGTCTCCTTCTCGGAGACATTCAAAACCCGCCTCATGCCATCCCGTGTAACCGCATCTAGGTGTTCCTGCTCCAGCAGGGGGATTGAACTAGATAAACTTTTGAGGTCCCTTCCAATCCCTAACATTCTGTGATTCTGTGAAGGACCCCAGGCTTCCAGGACTCTTGTGAAGCTTTCTAGCTAGGAAAATGTTAACAGCTAGAGCCATCTTTGAAAATATTTATAGCAGAGACCTATATCTTATTGAAAGTCATAAAGAACAACATGCTATTTGCCAATTCAATTCATTTTCTGTAACAGGAACAAATAACAGTTTCCATGTTTGTCTTATTAAGATCCTTACGAGACTCTTAGTAAGATCCCCCTAAAAAGATGGGGACAGACTTTTTATCAGGGCCTGTTGTAATAGAACAAGGGGTAATGGTTCTAAGGAGGAAATTCAGCCTAGACATGAGGAAGACATTTTTTACAATGAAGATGGTAAAACACTAGCCCAGGTTGCCCAGAGAGGTGGTAGATGCCCCGTCCCTGGAGACATTCAAGGCCAGGCTGGATGAGGCTCTGAGCAACCTAATCTAGTTGAAGATGTCCCTGCTCATTGCAGTGGGGTTGGACTAGATAACCCTTGAAGGTTTCTTCTAACCCAAGCTATTCTATGATTTTAAGAGCACTGTTAAATTAATTGTTTAACTTTGATACTAAATTGTAGTCTTTGTTCTGAGAAGAAAATTAAGACCAAGTCTGTAACACTGAGCTATTGTGCAAAGGGAGGTTGCTGACCGTAAGTGAGTATGGTGGGTCTATTTTTCCTGAATTCACTGAGGTCCTTGTCTGTTAGACATAGCTCCCAGTACAACTCTAAGAACAGTACTCTGGGTGCTTCATAAAGCAACTTGATCAGGAAGCTTTTTTGGTTGTGAGAGAAATCTACATAGCTAAAAGGATCTTATGAGAAACTCAGGACCAAAATTTAGATGTTATGCAAACTTAGGCACTGTATGGATTCAGAAGCATGTGGAATAGGGAATTTATGGTCTGCATTTTTTGGAATATGCATCCCTGCATATGCCTAAAAAACTGTTTTAAAAGACAAAGAAAATCTCTGAGACTTGCCTATAATTAGCTGGCTCCTGCACTGTTCAGGTAATGTTAGATTTTGAACAGTGTAGGAATTCTCTCTATTCTTCAGGGTCCTATCTGCTGCATGAACAGTTTAGTCCATTCTGGGTGACTGTGCTTATTCACAATTAGACATTTTTCTCTCCTGCAGTCTACTTTCTCATTTCACACTGTTTGGGAGTTTTCATTCACCTGTGCTGCACAATGCATAAGTATCAGAGAGGTAGAAAATTCAAAGTTAACTAAAAAAGTTCTTTCCTCTCAAGTGTATCAAATCTTACAGTCCAAAATGTTCTACTCGGCTATTACATTTTGCTAAGGCAAGCAATACTGAACCTATTCAGAAAATATCTGCCAATGACATTTTAGTGTTAAGAGATGTTTCCGCTTTGTGCCTTCTCTTTGAACCACAGTAGATATAAGGCATTTGGATGACTCTTACGGAACTATAGCCTCAAGATGGAGAATTGATACTTTCTGGAATAATTGCACCATTTCAGGAACAATAATTGCTGACATTATAATATTAACCTAAAGCTTACAAAACAATCTTGCCTCTCTACTGCATCTCTGTAGTGCACCTCCATGAACTCTTGTTCTTTCAGTAGCATACCTACAACACACATTAGCAAGATGGATGCTCTTAACTTGACAGGAAAATCTTTTGTGGTTGTAAACTAGGAACATTCATTTGCAGTCAATGACCCTGTATTCATACAGCCCAGATGGGATACAATGCTATTATTTGAAGAAGTTGAATCCTTTGAGGCAGATCATAGAATCTATGTATGTGTAACTCTGTAGATGAAGTCTAGTGGAGAATATATTTTTTCCAAATAATTCCTACTTTTGCTTATCACATTCAATGAGGAATGTCTGGAATCTCCTGACTAAATGCAATAAATGGATTTTCACAAACTGATACAGTTAATAAAAGCTCAGTATTTATGAATCATGAAAGGAAACAGGGAGGTCAGATCACAGAATCACAAAATAGTTGAAGTTGGAAGTGACCTCTGGAGACCATAACTGCTGGCTTGTGTTCACCTTGTTGTCCATCAGGACCCCCCAGGTCCCATTTTGTAGAAGTTCATCAACGTGATGAAGCATGACTTCTGTTTGGTGAATCCATGCTGACTACTCATGGTGAGTCTCTTGTTGTTCAAGTGCCTGGAAATGTTTTCCAGGATTAGGTGTTTCAATACTAATCCATGTATCAAGGAAAGCTCACCAGTCTGTAGTTCTCTGGGTCCTCCTTCTTGCCCTTTTTGAGGATAGGAGTGATATTCGCATTCCTCCAGTCCTCATGCACCTCTCCCAGTCACCATGATCATTCAAAGATAATCAAGTTGCCTCACAGTGACATCAGCCAGCTCCCTCAGCACTTATGGATGCACCCCACCAGGTCCCACAGACTTGCAGATATGCAGTTTACTCAAGTATTTCCTGGCCTGATTCTCTTCCCCCGAGGGTAAGTCTTCCTTGTTGCAGAACCCTAGTCTTCCTTTAGTCACCTGTGTACTTGCAGAAGCCTTTTGTGTTGCCTTTGACATCCCTTGCCAGATTCAACTGCAGGTGAGGGCCTTGGCTTTCCTAACCATGCATGCTCAGACGGTGTATCTGTATTCCTCCAAAGTTACCTGTCCCTGCTTCCATCCTCTCTACGCTCCATTTTTTGTGTTTGACTTTTGCCAGAGCTCCTTGTTCATCCATGCAGACCTCCTGGCATTTTTGCTTGATTTCTTGCTCATTGGCATGGACTGTTTTCAAGCTGGGAGGGGGTGACCTTTGAATATCAACCAGCTTTGTCAGGTCCCACTTCCCCTAGGGCCTTATCCCACGGGACTCTTTCAAGCAGGTGTCTGAAGAGGCCAAAGTCTGCTCTCCTCAGATCAAACACAGTGATCTTGCTTTTTGCCCTGTTCTCCTGACGCCAGTAGCCAGTTAATTTATATGATGTTGAGCAATACAAGTAAGACTGTTCTTCATGGACAAAATTTATGTCATAGCACTAATAGTTTTGCAACTGGGACACATCACAAGTTAGTTCTAAGATTGAATATTGCCTTTTAACAAACAGAGTAAAAATCTCTTTATCACTCTCCTATTAAAAACTAAACAAAACCATACTCCACGAAAATGTATCTCCAGTTATAATAGGAGTATTAGGCATCCAATGACTTGTAAAGTTACCTTTCATTTGACACTTTTCTATCAGAAGATGTGCTAATAACAGAGGGGTAACTAAAACAGTGCTTGTAACATCAGATAGAAATCACCGTATTCTCTCTGATATGACTTAAATTTTTATTGGAATGGTCTTTATATATTTCACAATTTTCCTGAGGGTTGTATTCATAACTTTAAAAAATAATTAATTTAGAACTATTGTTTTTCTTGAGACATTTTGGAGTTAAATATTTATTTTAAAATTATTTTAAGAACTTGTTCCTGTGTAGAATCCACTTTTACTTTTGTCCCATGATGTCATGGTGTCCCATGATGTCCCATGATAGAGGTTGGACTAGATGACCTTTAAAGTTCTCTTCCAAACCAAACTATTATAAGATTCTATGATTCCATGCCATGATTAAATCAATGCCTGTTTATGTCCAGTTTCACCTGTAGAAGAGATATTGTCTGGTCTTCTAATTTAAATCTGTTTTATTCTGCTTGGACCTCAATATAGTTGTACTCACATTCATATTCTACTCTGTACCAATACAGAGATAAATATAAATTCATATCTGTTTGTCTATATGGATACAGGTACATTTGCACGGTAAAGAGTAATTAAGTCAGATCTAACAGTCTCACATACTAAGAAGAGTAAAGATCAAACACTGGATGCATAGGAAACAAAATATTCACCTAACTTGTTCCAATTAACTAAATGCAGATGGCCTACAATAAGCTTTTCAGTCCTGCATAATTGAATTACAAAGTATTTTGCTTCCATTAATTCCAGTCCAAGAGGTCAATCAAAACTTCATTCCAATTACATTGAGTTTGTGGATATTGGCAGCTCACAAGCATTTTTGGTTTGAATAATTCATAAAGATATGTCTGACTTTGTTTCCATATTTGTAGTACATCTTCATGCAAATGTTTCCTGTGTATACGTTAAAAAGAGAGACCTTATTAGGCAAAATACTTTCAGATTCATTGAACATTTTACTTTCATGATGATTTTGAGATTTGGATCTCACATAGATTAAATGGCAAATAAAAAATAAAGGTTCAAGATTATGCTAGTTTTCCTAGATGCCATTGCTTAGTTATCTGGCTTAATCTATATCCTCAATAATTATTTTTTTTTTTAATATTGCATAGGAGATTTTTCTAACCATAATTAAACATTTGCTCGCATTTTAAAATATAACAGGTGGTCAAACAGCAGTTATATTAATCTACCCACAATCTTAAAAATAGCTTAAAATATTCTGCTTTTGAAATAGAAACGGTTAATTCTTATCTTTATGCCAATTTATTTTATCTCTCAAATTGCAAGTTAGAAATTAGAATATAGTCTATAAAAGTATTCTTTCTATCTAGTGTTTCACTTCTGTCCAATATTAGGTTTGAGATCAAAGAAATCTGTATGCGAGCAAAGCTGATGAGCCTCAAGTGAAACGCATAATCTCTATCAACCCGATGGACTAAGATACTGAGAAGAAACATCGCTTACAGAATTGTTTCCCACCAAACCTTAATAACACTTGTCACTTTTAAGTGCATTTTGGAAGATTTAAAGTTTCTATTGAGCACTTAATCTAAGATCAAATTAAAGTCTCAGGCAATTATGATACACTCATTTACTCTGAAACAAACACTATCTGTTTTTTTCACCAGAGTGGCCTGAAAGTGCAGTGAGAAGTATCTCTCACAGTCAGTACCTTGTAACATCAGATCCACAACCTTTATTTATGTATTTGTTTATTTTTTAATAGGTTGGATTTTTTTATAATAAAGTAAGTGGTAAAAGGAAGACAGGATTTGTTTAGTCCCACCCCACCTCTCAACCCCCTTCCTCCCTTCTCTTGAATTTATTTGTGGCTAATGACTATTTGTACGTTTTTGAGCAACTGTACAGGACTATTAGTCATCAGCATGGTAATTATAGATACATTTATAACATGAGAGTAAATGTAGGCTTAAGCAAACCATTATCACAGTTTCTACAGATCCAATGTCATTTATACTTCGTACTATTAGTATGTAAAAGACTGATACATCCTCAATACACCCCAGAAAGCTGCTAAAATAACTCAGGGTAAAAATATAACTTTACGGTAGAAGCCTCTGCCCAGATTTCCTCCTTGAACATCACTGTACTTGGATGTTCCTTCATCCCTCTCTCTGAGTAGTCAGCGAGCAAACTGACCTGTTTTTCCCATATATTCTGAGCACAGTTTAAAGTTTTGCCTGCCATACTGATTCAGCACTACATTATGCACTTTTTTCAGTCTTCACAAAGGGCTTGGGTACCATTTTATGTACTGTGCTACCAATGACCAGGCCCCAAACTAATTTTGCAAAAATAGTGGGAGAATAAGTGTGTGAGGATTAGCTTATTTTACTTTCACAAAAAAATAAGCAAAGCTTCAAAGCTGGACTCAATTTGTTTTGAAAAACAGTTGTGGCTACCAATGGGGAGATAACTTTCCACTTATCTTAGGTCCCCCAAATTTGATCCTTCTCATGCTCAGCAGGTGTGAGACATGGCAATGTATTCTTGACCATGTGAGATGTTTGGGAATAAGAAAGGTATTGTGTTGCCATGCATGGTGTGTTGGCATTGACTATGCACCAGGTGCCCACCAAGCTGCCTTACGACTCACCTTTCATTAGGAAGATGGGGATAAAAAACTATGGAAAAGCATGTGGCTTGAGGTAAGGATAGGTAGATCACTTACCAATTACTGTCACAGGCAAAACCAGACTTGAATTTGGGGAAGTTAATTTTATTTATTGTTAATTAATTTTAAAAGTGTAGGATAGTGAGAAACTAAACAAAGCTAAAGTTACCTTCCTCTCATAACCCTTCCTTCTTCTCATGCTCAACTTCACTCCTAACTCTTCTAATTTCTCCTCCCAAGTGACACAGGAGATGGGGTATGGGGGTTATGGTCAGTTCATCACACGTCGTCTCTGCTGCTCCTTCCTCCTCGCATTCTTTCCCTGCTCCAGCATGGAGTCTCTCACACGGGTAGTCCTTCACGAGCTACTCCAAAACAGATACTTCCCATGGGCTTCAGTTCCTCAAGAACTGCTTCAGCATTGGTCCTTTCCACAGGGTACAGTCCTTCAGGAGCAAACTGCTTCAGCGTAGGTCTCCCATGGGTCACAAGTCCTGCCAAAAAACCTGCTGCAGCATGGGATCCTTTCTCAACAAGGCCACAGGTCCTGCCAGGAGCCTACTCCGTCATGGTGTCTCCAGGTCCTGCAGCCTCCTTCAAGGCACATCCACCTCCTCCAGCGTGAGGTATTCCGGGGGCTGCAGGTGGATCTATGCTCCACCATGGACCTCCATGGGCTGCAGGGAGACAGCCAGCCTCACCATGTTCTTTACCACAGGTACCTCCTCCCCCTCTTTTTTCACTGATGCAGCACACCCCACCTATCCAAACATTGCCATGTAGGCCACATGTTTTCAGGATTAAGATACTGTAAAATAGACACTAATCAGGTGTCTAAGGAAATTATTAGCAAATATTTTGGGTTAAGCAACAAAGGGGAAGTGTTTTTCAGGATCTCAGGGCTGGATTTACGTAACTGAAGTTCATCTAGTTCACACTGTTTATATGGAGTTCTACTTTAATATTCTGAAAATGTTGCTGTCTAGATCTAAGAGGAAATAGTTATCCAAAATACTTTGAAAGGCACAATGGATACTTCATAAAATGTTAAAACAATAGCAACATTTTGTAACTGGGGTTGTACAGTAACAAAGGCATAAAGAGGCTGTAAAAGAGGTAAGTTCAGAATTAGCATGAAAAATCATCCCATCCTCACTCACAGATGTCAGTATTAAAATCAAAGGGAAATTGTGTCTAAATCCACATCTAAAATTCATCACTTAGGCTCATCTCTCATAGAAATCAATGTAGATTAAAAATTTCCAGAGGAAATTCTATTTAAATATACAGCATAGAGATACTGAGTACTATCTGATTTATATACACCCAAATTGTGCCATTCTTCATGTTCTTCATATTTGGCTGAATGGTGTGCTTTAAATCACAACTCAAGCAAAAATAAATCACAGTCTTATGAGAGTTTCAATCTGTTTTGAAATATATTTTGCCACACTTAAACAACATTCATTCTCTTGTTCCAAGTTTATAACACTAAACAACCCAAAAGAAGGTTTATTGTAGTGCAATTATGGGTTGACATAGAACTTCATAGTTGTTTTCTTGCCTTTTTGTCATCTTTGAGCTAAAAACAGTGAGTAGGAATATAAAAACGAGCCTGTGACTATGTCATTCACTACTTACGCATCCTACCTATTGTAATACATATGCCAACGAAGTAGTCTGGTTAAAGTCATGTTAGTATTGGAAGCTAATAGCAAAACTCCCCTAATTGCAATTTAAATTCAAAACTTTCGTTCAAATATTTGCATTATCTCTAAAGTTAATTTATCTTCAGTAGTGCAATAGACTTCTTATATTAATAAACTTCTTGATTATCACAAGAGCTTGAATTCTGATTAATATATTGCTCTATTTACTGCTCTGTACAGAGCATTGCAATAATATGGAAAGCTAGAATAAAGAAGCAAATTACAGAAACATCAAAATAAACAAATTTATGGAAAAAATCATGACCTTTAGACTGCTAGGTAGAATTAAATAATTTTCTCCTTTTCGATTATGTAATATTGTCAATAGACTCTTATATCACTTTTTTAACATTAATGTGTGAACTGACAATTCAAAAAAGACCTTTCATGTTCTTTTTTATTTCCTCCTGTCATGAGAGGGAGAAAACATATGCAGTGAAACATTGGTACACGTACAGTTTAAAATAACCCCCCCAACACTATAGATCTTGTTACCCATATGCAGTGCAGGATAAAATGTTTAAAAGTTTGTGATATTTGCACTAGGAGATAATAACGATGTTTAGTTTCTAGCAGAGAAGATCTGTAGTCAGTCTTGCTCTAATGAAAATGTCTTCATGGCAAGATAAGCTGTTGCCTCTTTTTACTTAAGAGGGAAGAATTTGGTTTCTGCAAATCAGTTACTAAGAATTAATCCACAAGTTTGTAATGGTCAGAAAAGAGATGCACTGTTCACTTGGATAGAAAAGTGCAATAGCTGTGCCTCAGATGAAGAGCTGACAGCACATCTGTCAGTCCACATCACTGACATGCATGGATAAGTAAAAGTAAAGCAATCAATAGAGTTTATATACATGTTACACTACATATAAATGTAAGCACTGGTATAATTATGGTCTACTTTATCACTGACAACCTAGCTTTGTATGTCTACTCTAACATTCAGTAACCAGCCCTTAGCACCTCACTGAGTAGTGACAGAGTAGTGGATTGCTAAATACCTGACAGAAGTAATCAGGATTTCATACGAAGCTACAACACAGTAATGATTATATATCCGTGAAGATAACATAAGAAAATTATTTCATTTGGTTTTCTTTGAAGTCTTGCTTCAGGCTCATTTATTTCCCTCCTAATGGCAGTTTTCAGTACTATCACACAGCACTTACTTTTGGACATGATCTCACAGGGAAAGTTAAAGAAAACTTTTTCCCAGAAAACACTTGAATGGCCAGAAAATGTGTATCATAACTTCCTTATCCTTCGTTAAGTATAGAAAGTAGAGCAGCTGGAGATATGAAGGAGTCCCCACTCTTCACCTGCTTAGGTCAAGTAATACACCTTGCCCCTTTTCTCCTCTGGCAAGAGTACAACCAAACCTGTCTTAAAGAGATCTAATACTATCCAACGTATTTGCATGAGGTCAGTATAGCCAAACACTGCTACATTATGGAAGTAATTAATTAGTTATTCCCCTTATCTTGTCCCTCATGTCACTAAGATACAGACCAAATGACATTGTGAACAAGAAAGGCAGTGTTGTTCCTTCCCTGTCTGATGAAGCGCGGAAAAATCAAACGATGTCCCAAGAGTTGTGAGATCATTCCCCAGGCAGAAATGAAATTACTACCAGGTCTTCCTGGCTTCTGATCCTCAGAGACATAGAGTGAGGTGTTCAGAAGTGGTCTGAAATCATGTGCAGAAGCTGCTGAGACCTGGACTCCACACCCTTTCCCCAAGAAGTCTCCCTGTGGTGAGGTGGCAGGCAAGGAGCACCTCTCCGTCTACAGCAGCCAAGCCACTCCTGGCCAGGAAGCATCACATTTCCACATCTAGAGCATGCACCTCATCTCAGCAAGACTCAGTGACTCAAGTGCAACCTTTGGCTAACAAATTTAGCAGCTAGATCTGCAATGTGCTACATCAGCTTGCAGAATGGGTACAACTAGTGTGCATCTGACCCTTTTGATATCTAGATTCTCTTTGGCAAATTATTTTCCTCCTATCTGCCCACATTTGCAAGGGAACATGTTTGATTCGGAGCTATAGTTTCACTTGATTTCTGCATCATCACCTTTCCTGAACTCAGCGGTAAGGCCACAGTGCTTCACAATAATGAAAAGGAACTGATGGTTTGTGGAAAGCTGGGTAGCACTTTGCAAATATTAATAGTTTTGTGATGAAACATAGAGTGTTTACATAAAAGCTGGCCTGCCTCTCCACATCTTTGCCAGATATGTTCATTATTTCTCAGTGCACAAAATGCTTGATGTGGTTTCGGGCCTACCTTTATGTCTATGCCTTTATGAGTGATAATTATACAGTTCAAATCTGGACATCAAATTTCATTATTAAAAAAAATATTTGAAAATCCTGCTGTCACAAACACTTGTACACATAATTTAACACCTTTGGGTTTGTATTGCTTTATGTTTTACTATGATTACACATGGGCTTAAAGTTTTGCAGGCAGATAATTTGTGGAATCATATTCTTACATGAATGGTTTGAGAAGACAATGAGTCCATGTCACATCCCGCCCTCAGGCGTGAGTTGGGGGAGAAGTGACTCAGGTTCGTGGGTCCCCTTTGGTTGGAAAACAGTACACACAGTACTTAAGGTCCGCAAACAAAAGGCTTTTATTTTGCAGCCTGGCCCAAGTGGTATATGATTCAACGGCAGAAGGATTTACTTTGTTGTAGGTTTGATTGGTAAACATTTGCACCATACGCAGGTCTGTAAATCTTATGTTACTATGTTACTTATAAAAGGGAAAACAAAAAAGGTAGAAGTATGGGAAAGAAAGGAGAAAGATTTCACTATCCTTATGGCTCCGCTTTATGTGTGACAGAGATTGCAGTCTTGGATCCAGTGATGCATGGTGTCCTCTGGTGTCTTGTTCAGTTCATGTGGTGAGACTGGTGAGCAGAGAGGTCCTCAGGATGGTGGGTGGGCACCGCCAGTGCTTGTACAAGGTGGGCCTTTATAGGTGGTGTAGTTTTGTTTTGCTTTTTAGGTAAAAGTAACTTGGGATGCTATAGGTTTCTCACTGCTGAAGTAATTCAATAAAGTCAACTGCTACTAGTGCTCTACATGTAAAATCTACTACCTTCTTCATTCATAACAAAGCTTATTTAATGCACGCTGAAGTACGATGCACATACCTATCTCAATGCTAATGACTCAATATGTAGACTCAAAAAGACAGCCACTGAATCATTTAAGTAAAAGGCTCTGAAAAAAAAGTATGAATGTATCTTTGTACTTATGATGCTTGGGGTTTTTCCACCTTTAGTTCTGAACTTTTCTATAGTCTTCAGAGGATGAATACACTAGACCGCAAATTTTAAGGGAGTAAGAGTATGATACGGCAAAGGAGGACTAATAACCACGGTAAAGCCATAAATGATCTGATGTTGAAGCTGGACTGATGTGGACTACTTGGGATTTTTAGATTAACATGAAGTATGCAGAAATGATAGTATCTCTGTGACTGTGTGGTGCATTTTGCGGGTAAAGCAAAAAAAGGTCTGTACTTGTGTCCTTCCAAGTAGATTGTATTTGAGAATCCACAAGCAGCACATTTAAGCACTGACCAGCAACAGCAATAAGCAATAACCAGATGACAGATATTAGATGAATTATAGAATCATAGGATCATAGAGTGGTTTGGCTTAGAAAGGACCATAAAGACCACCTAGTTCCAAGCCCCCTGACATGGTCAGGGACACTTTCCACTAGACCAGGCTGCTCAAAGCCCCATCCAGCCGGGCCTTGGATACTTCCAGGGATGAGGAATCCACAGCTTCTCTGAGCAATTGTTCAAGTGCCTCACCTCCCTCATGGTGAAGAATTTATTCCTTTTATCTAAGCTAAACCTACTCTCTTTGAGTTTAAAGCCATTACCCCTTGACCTATAGGTTTCTTTCACATCCAGCTGTAGAAAATCAAAGTAAGCAGTACTCAGCACTTGTTTGGTGCCTGGAACCAATGTGTGTCGTATCTCAGTGTAATAACAAATATAATTCGATAGAAAAAAAAAAATCTTACTCTGTTTTCCAAAATATTATTTCAGAAATAAAATAATACACTGAACTGTAAATTTTCATGATATATACCTTTCAAACAAAAAAAAGTTTAAAATTCTTTGAGTAATGGACATATGAATTATTGTATAAATTAGTATATAGACATGGTTGAGATTTTTCTTGGAACAGAAAATGTGCAAACATTACTGAAAATAATTTCTGAGTATTCTGGATTTATTAACAGTTAAGTCATGTAGCTGAGCAAACCTCATTTAATTCAGAATTCAGTGTACTCAGTAGAAGGACATTAACTTTTAGCCACAAAGTGAGATCCGAAACAGAAACTGGAACAACATTCACATGAGGATTTAAGTTTTTTAGTGTAGCTAATTTGTCTTACTTCACCCTCATGCTTTTTCATTTATTAGGTACATCAATCATTAAGCAAACATTTGGGGAGCTGACTTTAAGTGAAGTAAAGGGGAAGCAAGAAAAACAGAAATTAAAACTGAACCAGACAAATTCTTCATGGAAATTCTTCACGGTAATTCTTCATGGAAAAAGATCAGCACTTTATGTTCTCATTTTCTACAAGTGTCTTTTTTTCTCTTTATTTTCTTTCTCTATGTTCTTTGTGTACTATTATTCCTCTTTATCCTCTCTAAGAAAGGGAAATGCCAGAAAAAAAAAAAATAGAGGTGGCAAAGAATGCAAGTGAATATTAATTTGCTGTCTATTTTTATTGAAAGTTACACATTAGTATGTTTGCTGATTTTTTAAAGTAGCAGCCCAATTGCTTATTATGCACTAGAAAAAAAGAAACCACCCTGATTAGCATGTCGGGTAGTCAGTGACTAGAAGAGTTTTGTATCATAAAGATGGCTGTGTGGAGCTGAGCTGCCAGTGGGGGTTAAGCCAAACCACTGGGACTAATATTCTTCTGAATTCTGTGTGGCACTAAAAGACAGGGAAACAATTTCTTTCCTCTCAAGAGACTTTGTGTGTGAGGTCCTCTTCAGCACATACACTAATTTACAGAGTAGTTGTCTGAGCTACTCACCCTAAATTCTTATTACGGTGAACGGAGAGAAACAGGTGTTTTGAGAACAATTGTGTACTAACAGCATCTATTCTGTTTTCTTGACCAGAAAAAGAACTTGAAGTGATTAGTTAAAGTGTAGATGTCTGCGCTTAATGAGATGAATTGCACTCTTACCATATACAGTGTGCACCCTTCACTGTGTAAATGGAAATAAGAATACTGAATGCTGGAAAGAAGAAAGTGGAAGGGACAGAGAGGTAAACTGCCTAACTTAATAAAGCCCTCCAAAGGAGAGAGTATGTTGCTTATACGATAAGTTATAACCTGTGGTGGAAATGAGTGTACACATTCCGTCAAGGAGCTTTTGTGAGGAATGCAGTCCTGGAAGATACAGTTTTAATAATATACTTTAAAAGTTGTTAAATCAGATAGTCTGTTGCTGATGTGCTGAGATACATTTAAATTTTTTTTCTTGTAATCTAAAACTGCAGAAAACAAGTTTGAAGAGAAAACGCTAAGAGAAAACTACCAGTGAATTTGTCTAAATTTCAACAGCTTCAGAAGGGAAGAGTCTTGCTGGAATTCTAAATGAGATTGAAATGGAGCTATACTAACCAAAGAGTGAGAAATGCAACACAACCAGCATGCATTTAATATGGCTTAGCAGCTGTAAAAAATATTGCTTGAGGTTTAGTTTCCTTACATGAGAAACTCTGTTAGATGCCAAATGGCACTGTTCCCCTAATACAATACATCTCATTCCTTGCATAATAAACAGAGAGAGATAGGTGATTGCCAGAAGAGATCCTATCTCACCAAGTTTTGGCAGCTAAAATGTAAGTCATTTCTAGTGTTTATAGTAATTTAGGGTTAAGGGTCTAGTCTAAACTAATAATCTGGGCTGTGTTATAGACTTTGGAGAGAAATTATGTTTTTCAGGAAACAATCTTAAACAAAATAGGTGGTATTTAATCTATGGGAGGTAAACTGACCATCTTTCTCCATTGACTGCAGATGAACCCTAACTCATTCACATATGCAGGTCTCCTCAGTATAGAATAGCTGAAGGTAGATGAAGGTAGTCCCAGCCCTGATGTGGGCAGACATATTCATCTAAAGAGCTTAAAGAGCTTTGAAGTTACCTCTCTTTATTTACTATGTCTTTAAGTATTTATTTTAAAGAACTCTCTCATGAAGTGCCGAAGATTTAGTCACAAAATTCTCCATGCAGATTAAGGAGAATAGATTCCACTGATTCCACTTATCTTTTTTTTTTTTTTCCTTAATTCAGATGTTTTAATTAGCATTTGTTCTATGAGCCAGCATCAATAATATTTATACACAACAGGAAGTACAGATGAGTTCTCAAAACAAGCTCTGTCTCTCACAGATGTATTCATGACAAGTCAGATATAATAACTGATACCAGCTGGCTCTTCATTCTGTCATACTTTTTGATGTTGGATTTTCTTCAGGCTTCAGGCTCAAGGGCTTTTATTGTAACAAATCAATTCAACAGCGCATGGCTTGCATTGCACGTGTAATTGTGCACATTTTTGTGGCAGCTGAATGATGCATTTTAAGAGTGAAATTTCATTATGTTTATGTGATTCAATCAACGTATTTGCACTTGTATAACAGATCGTACAATTCAGTAGGGGTTTAATAAATCGAACCATTTTAGCAAATTAAAATTAATTAAAATTAAAATTAAAATAATTTATTTCACATTTTTTATAATTTCTTCTCCAGAAATTGGCAGATATTAGTGAAGCACATACTATTTTCCATCCTCCTACTAAATAGCTCAGTAGAGTCACGGCTTATTTTCCTTTTTTCATCTAAACCTCAATAAGTGAGAGATGCTGGTAAAAACTGTAAAGTGTTGCTTATAATGTTCAATGCAAATACAAAATTCAGATAAGCTGTTCAGTATCAGTACTAGGAATCCTGATTTCAGTTTTCGTCAGCAGCTAAACATAGACAATATGGTGAGGGAGAGATTACAGGCAACGACACTTAAAAGAAGAGAAGCAATTTTCTATCATTACTGCCTAGAAGTGATCAGACAGGAAGGGCTGAAACCATCTCAGAGCTTTCTTGAAAATGATTGTTATTAGATCGCTGGCAGGATTCATGACAAAAATAGATGCATGATGGAAACTCTGGAGAGACTTAATTCATGCATTTGTACATAGTATTTGTCCCTTGCCTGTGAGTTTGGCCTTGATATTTAGCCCTTTCTCTATTTTCTCTAAAACCCACTATGGCATTTTTGTACACTCCTCCTCCTCCACTCAGAATTTGTTACAGAAGCCAGAATTCTGGGCTGGAAGAAATACAGGATAATAAAATGGCAAAAACACCCAATGGCATTGAATTTTAATCTTGCAGGTAATAAAGTAAACTCACATTGACATAACCCATCTTCTTGAATCAAAAACTAGAAGCAGATGTCTGTAAATGTCATTCAATGCATAATATAATAAATGCTGTATACTTTACATATTCACATTCAAAATCACTCATAAACATTGGAGTTAGCAATTGATGAGTAATGAGTAAAACCAACTCCAGTTTCACCCCAAGAAGCAATGCAATTTACATTTATAGGGTATTATTCATATGCATTATTTATAGCAGTTTTAAAATGCTACTGGTTGTCTTATTACTTTTAGAGGCTATTTTTCTGCTTATAAAGAGGATTATTACAGCAGAGCTGTTCACAGCTGGTTTGGTTGCCTTTGCAAGCAGTCAATGTTTTCTTTCAGTCCTGGCCAAATCAGCCAGTAGGTGAAACTCATGTCTGGGAGCTGAAGCAGCCTCCCCCAGGGCTGGCACGCTGTGTATGGCAGCCTGGCCAAGTGGAGAGTGCCTCTGTCTGCCGAAGTGAAATGTGCGCTGATTGACCACCTGATGGCCTGGGGAGTGTGAGCTCTGCTTGGCTGCACCTGAAGTAGTTTAAATTGCCTTTGTAGATGAGGTGGTTGTGTGATATTAATCTATCTCTGGAGTATTTCTCTCTCAATCTTTGTGAGGGTAACTAGTCCAAAGAGGGAGATGACACGAAGGTGAATATATAGTTCATTGCACTAAAGAGAGACATGGCATGTATGACAATAGGGAACTGCAAAAAACCCATGGTGGAAGTTATACCCCGATATTTCTGTGTTAGGAGTATTTAGTGGCCCACTCACTCTTCTGAACTGGGCACTCCGTTCTGCCTGTTATTCCCTTGATCTACTGTTTTTCTTCTTTTATTTCTTTTAACTTTCTTGCCTTTTGTATAGAAAGAATGTTGGCTATGGGAGAAAGAGAACTAAGATCAGATTATGTAGATCTACCTCACTGCACAGTGGGTGCAAAAGTCACCCGGATCTGCTCTACTCGACAGTTCCCCCAGCAAAGATGTAAACACAGTTGCTCCTTCTCACTGCCTGCAGCACTGACATATTCAGCAGGGCAGGAAGCTCATTGCAGCTGTTACCTACATACACATTTGCACCCTCCCTCCCTCCCTCCCTTCCTTCCTTCCTTCCTTCCTTCCTTCCTTCCTTCCTGCCAGTCTGAACTTCCCTGTAGACTTTCGTCTTTCAGGGAAAGGCTGTATAGTGGCACAGTATAGGTGAAAGCAATACAGGTATATCTTTCTCATAATACAACCTCCCTTCCTTTCAGACTTTATGCACGAATTCTAGTTAAAAGAACTCAAACTTCAAAATATTATGACTAATGAAGAGTCTGCAATGGGAATTTCTAGAAGCTGAACTTCTGCTAGCATTTCAAGTGCACTAAAAACTGGCTACACTGTATCTGTTAGAATTTATTAATCAACAATAAGACATTAAGATAGTGAATAGTTAACACAGAAAGTAAAATAACTCCACAGATGGATAACGTTGCTAAGACAAAACTGTGGGAAAAAGTGTGACTTTGGAACTCTCTGGCATTATTGATCTTGATTTCTGTAATTGCTGTTACTGCTTGATATTCGTTCATTAATTATAGAATTTTGCATATCATTTCCCTAGGCTGTGTGTTTGGAAGAGAAGAACAATAATCTAGAAAAATATGGCTTGCTCAGGTTTTGTAAATTCTTTCATTTGAAGTTCATAAGCTTGTAAATTCCTCTGTTTACAGTTATGCTAACCTACAAAACACACCAAACTTCAGCCTGATGGTGGTGTACAGTCTAAACATGTAATCCAACTGATGAAGGAACATCTGACTATAACTCGTCTAATAGACTGACCGTGCTCCTCTTTATTTATGCCTCCACGTGCACCTTTAGGATCACAACACATAATGTTATGGAATTGTTCCCTTTTTATTTGCTCATGGCCATAACTTTTTCGTATTTAAAGCAAATGCTACTCATGAGTAATCTTTGCTTTTGGAGTCAGCCTTACTTAGTAACTTTCTACATACACTAAAAAAAGATAGGCAAATTGCATGCAATGGCAAAATTAGTTTGGTGCTTTGCTAAGAAGCGAGGATTGAAACAGTGTGTTGTGCATGTACCTAGGCTTCTGTGGGCACTAAACTGATGTTTACATTAGAATTCGATTGAAACCTTTGTATGGGCTTTTGTCCATTTTATGCTTCAATGGCAATACTGACATTTTTTTTTTTTTAAGTTGAATGGGTTTTTGTTTGTTTTTGTCTGCTAGATCTGAAGTTAAATCCTCTGCTCACTGTTGAACATCTGCTTTCTTCAACACACCTTCAATATATAGTTCCGTACTTCCGATGTAACTCTCTTTTCCACGTGTGACACAGCGTAGGCTCAGCATTTATCTGGCTTGAGTGTTCTCCCACTGCTGCTTCCTGTCTTTCTTCTTCTGCAAAGTTGCAACATGCGTGCTCATCTGAGTTAAGATTTTATGTTTGTGAGGTTTGTGAGGTTAGTACTTTGTTGGCTGACAGTAACATAGCTAAAGACCCTGAGCAATACAGCTTCACAAGTGAGTTACAAATCCACATATCATTAGTTTATTATTAATATTTCGATTACTAATGACGTGACTTTTGAGAATAGCATTAGGTCACAAGTAAAGTTTGAAATCTGTTAGATAATAACTTGAACAATTGCTTAAACAGCAGAGTTAAGGTTAGGTTAGTGTACAGTCTACCCTTGACGACCTTTTGTATTTGCGTCTGTAATGATATTTCAAATACTGTTGTTCTGTGTAGAGATACGACTATAGTATTTTTTTTTATTTGGTAAAAATTTTTTTTTTATACCTTACTATTTACTTAGCAACATTTTTTTAGTCTGTTCATAGTAAAAAAACCCCATGAATATGAGTTCAATTTAATCATGAAGGTACTTCTAACAGTTCCTCAGGAAAGCTAAAATAGATGTGTTTTCTCCTAAAAATCTGCATATCATTTTTCATACAGAATCTAAAGTCAGCAACTACTTTGGGAGCAATTCCCAGACTGAATGAAGATGTCATTTTCCTAGAATGATTTTGGGTTGATATATAGTCTGCTTAAAATTCACAGTCTGTGACCTTGGTAGATGAACTAGAATTTGCAAACTATATGTTTCTACGTATTAAGAGAACTTCTCATAAAGTTGGATGAGAATCTTTGAAAGTAGATTTCCCCCCCCCGACAGGTAATTAAATGCGTAATCTGTAGCTGGTATGCCTGTTTAGAGGACCACCAGTCTTGAGATCAAGGGACAATATCAGCAAAGACTTCCTTGCTTACCTCTCCTAAGACAATGTAGGATCTCTTCCTTGATGACTCCGTTGACATTTACTGTTCACAATTCATGCATTTCTAATAATCTCCATAAAATGTCAGTATGTTCTCTAATGGGCACTTCTGGAAAACCACTTCAGCTGGTACTTTCTGTGTCCCTGTGCCATTTCTCAATGCTAAGCCATTGGGCTTGATAAAAATGCTAACCTCATTCCTCTGTGTAAGAGCAGATAAGGATGACTAGGTAGACTGCATCTGCTGTCATAGCAGTTCTGTTCCAGTCTCTTGCCTTTACCTACCTCTCCCAAGCCCTTCTCTTGGCACATGTCCATGAAAGGAGGAAAGTAGCATTTCTTCAGAATTGCTAAGTACAAAGGGCAAACCACAATGTTTGTGAGGAAAATGTAGGCAGATCACTTAGGGTTTTGTGATTTTGATTGCAGTTAAAGCAAACGTTTGCAGAAGTAGTCAAGCTCTATTTCTTTGCTCCTAGGTCATATTTGGTAATGCCTAAGTTTGAAATTAAAATATAGGGAAGGTGGATTCTCTAATTGGAAAAGAAGCTTTCTATCTTTATACTGCTGGGTGTCAGACACAGGACTCGCAGAGCCAGTTGGTTTTGGTTTTATGAGTAAAATTTGGCATTGTGCTACTATTGCATTTACATCACATTGCATATATCCTTGGTAGGTTTTTTGACTGAAAATTATGTGTTTTATGTAAGCAACACAGTGTTCTTCCAACAGTATGGACAGGCATTAGCATGTGCACGCTATTTCATATCTATTTCAGAACTGCTGCCTTCCCTTGAGCCATTGGTTATATTCATATTTTCTCATTAGCATTCCTTGCCTGTTGCCTGCATTAGAGTATATAGCAAAGATGTGATTTACCTTCAGATGAGGTGGATCTCTTCATGTGACATTGATATTCATGTCTTGTGAAAGTTCTTACTATTTGCAAAAGATGCAGGTACTACATATTTATCTCACATTTCAGGGGAACCAGGGCCAAAATTCTCACCACCCACCCTGAAAAATAAAAAACGCTACGACATTCTTTGCTACAGTTTCTGTAGCTGCTCTAGATAGGGAACCTGCTCTGTGAAAAAGCCACTAGAGATCAACAGTGCACACCTATATATGCATAGACAATACTGCAACTTAATACAAGTTTTTAAACTCATTACATTTACCATCACTCCTCATTGTGACTTTGTTCTATACTTATTGCATTCTCACAGATACTTTGATCCTGCTGGAAACCCGTAACTTTATTGACATGTCCGTGGATAATATATACAGCTATATTACTAGTGTTCCTCTATTAAAAAATCTAATGCATTGGCTGGACGTTATAGTAATTACTGTGAGAAAAGCTGGATTTGAATTTTGTGACCTCTAATCATATTAAAAGCTAGTAGAATTTCAAATTCATGACAATACATAGGACAAGCAGCTAACTCACTTTCCTCACAACAGTGCACTGCTGTGTTGCAAAAATGTTGTGCTATGTGATTTCACCTCAATTTGAGCAGCAGATGAACATGCTGCTTTGTATCTTCTTGGACTACCCTGGGTAATATAAACCAAGCTTTAAATATGTTAGTTGAGTCACTAAACTTTAATGATCTATGCTTCTCCCATTACTCAAAATTATACTTAAATCTAATAGCTGAAACTTTCCATGCCTGTATAACTGGAAGTTATTTATGTTTTTAATCTGTAGAAGTACAGGTCTAGAAATGTACTCTGGGCTGGAGGTGACTTTGCTGGGGATAGGAATTTAAAGACATTAGGTTTTACATTCCTTTTATAGGTCTGGGTTTTATGGATCATTTGTATGAGAGGTTTGTGACCGTAACTCAGATACAGTCAAACTATTGAAATATCTGTATTTTAACTTAATCTGGAAGTGTGTTGTACTAGCCAAGGGTGGTGAGAAGCACTTCCATTACTTGAGGCATAACATAACCCAAATGTGGCCACACTCCTCAGCATCAATCGATTAGATTAATTGTAACATGGAGGCCTCTTTTACCCTCTGTTGACTATAAAATAAATTAATGGCTAAGGTACAAATTCAGTTAAATGAATCCCACTGTGAACTCCTGATGCTGATCTGGGGAAAAGGGTAAAGAGGGGGAAAGTAAGTTCCAGTACTACCCTAACTAACATACAAAATAAGAAACATTTTAAATATTGTTAATGATAAGAAGAAAAACAACAAAATATGAGTGTCCATAACACTGATAAGTTACTTCCACAGCCTGGTTTGCTTAGATACAGGCCTTTAAATCTGTATTGCAGCCATCTATACATGTACTTGTATGGGAGCCTGTGGATATGCTGACCTAAAATGTAAAAAACTTTTCCAGTATTTCACAGGATCCTTAAGGGATTCCATCTTCTTCCATTAGGATATTTAATTTAATGCAAATTAAATATTTCACAGTATGTAGGTGAATGTACATCTCCTGCTGATGTCTGGCAGGAAATCTTTTGGGTGTGGCATGAGGTCTGACCTCCTAGGCTAAATACTCATTTAAATTAATAGCAATGAAAGGCAACTTTAATAATGGAGGAAAAAAGATGCAGAAAACAACAGTTTGGTTATCTGAAATTGCTACTTTAAGGCTAGGACAATGTGAAACAGAATATAGCACAACTAATCATACAACGCAAGCATTAACAAAAAATCCTATGCCTCTTCCTACCCCGACTCCACATTAGGCTGCCTGCAAAGGCAAACCACTGTGGTTTCTCTTCACTCACACAAATATTCAGCTCTGTAAAAAATATGTGGTATTTTGTGACAGGTATTCCTCAGGGAATGTTGAACTGCAATTACTATACAAAATGAGTAAAACTACATTAACCATAGAATACATAATAAAGGAAAACAGAGTGGCTCTCATCAACCAATAAATACAAAAAATACAACTAGCGTATCTATTTTTGATATACCTGTCCAATAAACGTTTTGTTCAGGATATAGTCTTGATTCAAAGTATAATATCTAATGAACTATTTAATATAATAGATTTAATTTTGAACTCAAGCCACCAAAATAGTGGTTTAGAACTTCTTGATTTAGCTATATAACTTCTTAAAAAAGTCTGCAAATGTGCTTTTGTTTTATAACACCTTTCATCTTACCAAAGACTCATGTATTTTGAGAATGAATCCATCACTTCTCCACTTTCTAAATTTTAATTCCCTTTTTGAATCATAATCTCTAGTTTTTGAACATTGAAAATAGCTTTTAACTGGATCTTCAGAGGAAGAGTTGGTTTAAATATATCATGCTACTGAAAATGTCTCTTGTTTTTCCTTTATTAGGCCACGTTTTCCTGGGTGGCTACCTGAAGAGGTGGGAGCGTGCAGCTGCAGATTGAAACACCATACAACACACTGAACAGGTATAGTCTGATGTTAGAGAGACATTAATCTTATGGCTAGCTACCACTAACAGAAAACTATTCTCTCCTTTTGCAGGATTGGTTTGGTCTGGGTGTGGCTTTTTGAGCTGGGTTACCTTGAGGGCAGATGAATGGCCTAGCATGTGGAAAGCAGCACTACAGTTATTCATTTGGCAACAGACAGGTATTAAATTGATTAAATGAAGCATTAGACTTCACACTAGTTCTCTGGTACCATGACAATCTAAGGAAACAAACGTTTCCTCATCTTCATACATTTAGGAACATTTATTAATTTTTGAACATCTAGAGTTTTGAGAGGAGATTTATTTGTAAGAGAAAAAAGGCACAGTATGCTCTAGGAAGTTTCAAGAAGATATGAATGCAATGATATCTTAAAAACGGAATGTTATGCATGCTCTTAGATACCCACATTGCATTTTTAAGATGTCCTTTTTTTCAGGACCAATTTAATCTGACACTTGTGAGCATGAGTGCTGAGCTGAGATAGTTTTAACACACACACACACACACACACACACACACACACACACAATCCATGTAAAGGTGTTTCAATAGTGGCAACTAGAATTTAACTAGATGTGAAATAGATGGGAAGTTTTGTGCTCTTCTCTTAATTCTGGTCTTTTGAAATAAAGATTAAATTAAGAAATAAAGACAATAGTTGAAATTGATCCCTGGTGTTACTAGATATAATTCCACTTAAATCAGTGAAGTTGTGCCTCCAATGAATCTGGCTTGGAGTGCAGTTATTTTCATTCAACACAGTGTGGTGTCTGTTTGTTTGTTTTGTTTTTTTTTTTAGTTTCCTCTTTAGCCATTACTGCTTTTCTTTTTAAATAAACTCTACACTTCATAGGGACATTTGCTTGTTCTGGTTGACAAAGTGTCCTAATAATTATGATTTTACTCTATCAATTTGGAGTTCTGGAGTGGAATATTAATATTAGCAAATTACAGGGTGCATACAAGGCATAATAATAAAGAGGGATGGTGTGAGGAAAAGCAGCACATTGTAATGAGCCCTAAGTGTGAAAAATATATACCATTGCTGTAATAAGAGATGGTGTATATGGCTGATTCAAGAAGATACGACCAATTAGTAAGTCTTCATAATAACAAATTTCACAAAAACGGGAAATCTAGTGGGGCTCTTGGGCCTACTTTCAGAGAGAAAGTCATTCTGCAGAGAATAAAATTCCATATTGTACTCTTCCTTCTTATATAGCTCAGAAAATGTCATTAATCTCCAGCTGGTGAGGCATATGTATGCATATATATGTATATATATTATATTAAAAGCTATATACACTGTAGTGATGATAATAAAGTTGTTAATATTAATTATGACCATCCCCCTAGTATGCCAATAACCAAATAGCATTTTGACACCTTCAGTTACCAAAATAGATCAGTGCAGAAATGTATGATTTCACTTAAATAAGGTGATAATGAAGTTTCTTGTCATGCATAGGAAATGAGCAGCAAGCTACTTCAAACAGCCACTCCTGCTCCTTCCATGGGGAATGGGCTATGTGTATTTTATGTGACACAATGGTAGAACACTTCAGGGGCCATGTAAAGGGGCAGTGTTAATGAGCAGATGATTTCAAATTATTAGTTCTCTAAATCAGACATGAAAACTTCTGTAAAGACGCCATAGGAAAAATTACAAAGAAAACTTCTAGCAAGCCATGCTTTATTTTCTGTTTACCAGAAAGCACTATGCTTTGCAGGAGCAAAATTAAAACTGTTAGTTGCATGACCTTAACTTTTTTTGGCGTGTTTGTTTGTTTAGGTAATACAAAGAAGCACTTCACCCATTGCTGTTTTGTGTTTTGTTGTTGTTGTTTGGTTTGGTTTGTGTGTGTGTTTCGGGGGTTTTTTGTGTGTGTTCGTGTGGCTTTTGTTGTTGTTGTTTTTGTTTGCTTGTTTTTATTATTGTTATTTTTATTTTGCCGCCTGTCTTTACATTATAAGTAATGAGGACAGCTTTAGGGAGCTGAAGAGTTATTAGCAAACCTGGTCGCATGCAGTATATCTGGTTGCTGCAGAAAATCCCTGTTTGTCAAAACTTACTGCAGAGCATATGTCGTGCTTTTTTCTACTCCAGCATTTGGAATAAATATTGTGTTTTTCAATTCGTATAACATTCAGGACTATGAGTGGATTCTTGTCTGCACATGCTGAATGCATTGGTATCCATACAAGGCTTTAGTCCATTTCATCTGTGACATGAATTTGTAGTTTTGTTTCAGAATCCAGTCCTAAGTTTATGAAATCATTAAGAGATGAGGTATTATCATAATTATTCTCATTATTGTCATTTCTATTTTGAAACTGCAGTAGCATCCTGCTGATTTTAATTTAGAATCTGCTTTTGGCCATGGAACTAGTTGACTTAGAGCTTTCCGTTCTATTACTGGTAAGGAATGACTGCCCAGTGAGGAAATCTAGAAGAGATTCTCATTTTTAACATATCTTTAGAGAATAAGAAGGGAAGAAATCTAATCAAGACAAAAAATAGTTAGGTTCTTCTGCATTTCCAAGTACAGGACTCCCACTGAAGTCAGCTGGAGTTTGGCATCTCTATATGCTGCCTGATGAATCAGGGAGTTGAAGCAGAACAGTTTTTGTGGTTTTCACAGCTCGTTGAACTGACATTCTTCTCTGTACTGCTTTCTACTTTGTTTCAGGGAGCACTTCAACTGTTAAGTTATAATTTTATTTTCTGGATGGGTTTTGGGCTCTGTAATATGAAGTAGGAGAAATCAGCCAAAGAACCATGTAAATGTAAAGGTCTGCAGGAATAAGGTTCTCAGGGATGAAAAGTTAGATCCTGGAAGCTTCGTTTGCCTTGTCGGCTTTCTCCTTTCCTTGTGTGTCTGGTGAAGGACAGCAAGAGCTTTCTCATAAGGACAGGAATGCATGAATATGGCAAGATAAAATGAAGACAAAAAATGCCTTGAAACTTGATATGCAGATTGTGTAGGTAATATTTTCCTTGACTGCTGTTTCGTTTTCATTCCTTGTCTCCTTCTCTGATTTGGAATAAAGATCAATTTTCTGTTCCTAGTGAATTTTATATAAAATATTTGTTATGGCATAAAACCATGTCTGCACATGCTGAAATTAAATAACAAACGGTAAATTTAATGGTCAGATTTTTCTCTATATTTGTGTAATTTAGGTTATCTTTAATGTTATATATGGACCTATTATACAATATGTTTTGCACTCATTTGTAAAATAAAATAAAGAGAAAATAGAAAGTAAAACATATATATATATATCAATGGCGAACTGTGATTTCAAAGTGCCTAAGCTACTCTCAATTTATATAAGACTATGAATACCAGATGCTATCAGTAAAAAAAAAGACAAATATCAAATGATCTTTTCCTTCAAAAGAGTTTAGCAACCTACCACTATTATTTCTTTAAAATGATACCTGATGTTGGTAACATTTGAAGCTGTTTGAGCTGTATGTAATTCCACTCCATGATTCCGACAAGACACAATCGGAACTATTTTTTTTTTCTTTTTAAATTATCATTTTATATTTGTGGCCTTCTCTTCTTCAAGGGTATTATTTGATTGACTTGGTTTTCTTACAATGCTTTTTTTTTTTTTCAAATGTACTCTCTGTTAGACACTCAGTATTTTTTTTTAGCTTGTGGAATAACTACAATCCCATTTAACAGAATATGAAGTGATGTTAAAGAGAGCAAGTTCACCTGTGGCTAGAGAAAAAAACCCAAATGAGTGCCACTGACAAGCAGAGGTTGCTGCTTCCACTTACCAGAATACTGGGCATCAGAATCTATAGGACAGAGTCATGGGAAATGAGATTTCTGAGTTTTGAAATTAATCCTTGTTTTTTCATCAAATCAAATTAATATGCCTGGCTATGTTACAAATTCCTCTCCTTGAACAACAGAATATGTGAGTTTAAAGGAAATTTACCTTTTTCTGATTAGAAAATTTAACCAAAAATAACATCTTGCTGAAATTGCTATCTTAATCATACTAGAATTTAAGGTCAAATAAATTTTCTGAAATGCTAACTATATTCTAAAATGTCTGCAGAAACTGAAAGCAGCAACACAACTTCTCCTTTGATTGAAACTTTAAGGAATTAAATAACATGAAAGAAGTGAACTCGTGCTAGAACTGTAGAGTCAGGCCTACGCTAGATGGCACTTGAGGGTCCATTTATTCAGAATGTCGAATTGCAGTAACTGGAGTTTTGATTCTTAATATTTTTGTGTCTGTTTGACAAGAGTCATTAGTAACTCTAAAATGAGTTTTAATAATTCTCACACAAGTAGTAACATAGCAGGGAATAGATATTTCATGTTGTAACACATATTAAAAATATTTTGGCATCCTGCATATGCCTCTGGAGTAGCTCTGTGACATCCTTATTAAGGTCCTTTGGTGTATTCCAGAAAAACTGTTGCTTAAATAGCATTCATAATTGCCCTCAGGCAATTTTCACACACTTCCCAGTTACTCTCATATCACCTCTAGTTAGCTGGAGGTGATTTAAACAAACACCCTTGGAGTGTGTGCACAGCTGAGGCAGTGGTAATGTCTATCAGAATGAAAGCCTGGCTTGCACTAATGTAATCTTGGAAGTACATCTTTAAACAAGAAAAGCTGCTTCGCTGGTATCTGAAAGTATCTGAATTTAAAATTCTCTTTTTTTTTTTTTTTTTTTTTNTTGTTCAGAAGGCACAGATGCTTTCTTTCTAGTATTTTTATCACCACATTTCCTGTTGTAGTACTGCCCAAAGTGTGAGAACTGCTTATATTGTTTAGTACTGATCAACTTGTCCTTTGGACACACACATACACACAGAGCTCTTTAAAATTCTAATGCATTTACTATAAGATATTGTAAAAGATAATGCTGTACATGCAATTGCTGAGTCTGCAGAAGCAAAATGTGATGAAGGCTAAACTAGAAATCAGTGCTTTTGTCCAGTGAAGGTAAAGGTGCCATGGATAACCCAGAGAATGATCAGGTCATGTGTCCTGCAATGTGGGCACGTGTGCAGTGGCTGAGCAAACCCCCTCTTTGTTCTTCTTCTGGAGGTTGTGACTATGGTTTTTTATAGGTTTTTGTTACGTCATCTGCATTTTCACCAAATGTGTGATGTTTTATATACATGGAATATTGATGTATATATATCCTGCCAGGGCAGGATAGAGCTCATGAATCTCTCCAGGTTGTACTGTTTTGCTGACCAGTAATTGACTGTTGGTTATTTGTGTCAGTACCATTGGGTCTCCAGTGTTACCCTGTGCATGTGCTCTGGGGGCCTCTGCTGTGCTCCCTGCTCGTGCTCTGTGGGAAACCTGCCACAATGACTTACTGTGTGCACATTCAAATTAAGACAGACCTGCCCCCTGTTTTTCTTCATCATAAGCCTGCTGTGGGTCTCGTTCCACTTTAATCATCCACATGTTTAATGGCAGAACAGATTCATTTTCCACAGAACTGGCTCTTAGAAGTGCTGAGCACAATCCCACAGGAAGCTGATGACAGTGTTAAGCACTTAGCAATTCCAAAATATCACATCCCACATATGATGAGCAGTTGTGCAAAGGCAGTTATGCTTAGTAAGAGGAATAAGCACCCTTCAAGGTGAAGAACTGCAGTTTGTAGATGACTCTCAAAGCAAAATCTTAATGGTGAGTTAGATCAAGCTTTCCATGGAGCATTAAATCTCCTTTATTAATAAAGAAATCAATTATCACACTCCAGAAATTTACCATTAACATTCGTTCTGCATCACTTAAAATGTTGAACAGTCATAATCATAAGCAAAGTATAGAAACAAAGAAAAGCTGTCCCTTAATTCCCCAAATAGCATTTTAATTAACTTTCCACAAAAAGAAAGCGTTCACATTACAAAAAGAGTCATATAAATCTGAGAGTCCTTAGCTGTTGCCTTAGCTATTAACATTTTTACTAGTTATTGTTGACATAACTTCAATTTGTCAGGCACATGTTTTTAAAATGCACCTTTTATCCTAGTCTAGACAAGCATTTAGTCAGTATAATAGTCTCCCCAGATGTGCCCCATAGCCTCTGCCAGGGTGGAAGTAATCTGCATGCTGTGCTTCAATCTGCAGAGCACACTTCAGCTGGTTAGTATTCCTGAAGATGAGCATGTTAATATAGCACTCTTCAGAAACAATACACATCTCACCGACACATCACGGCATGCTTTCAAATTGGGAAAGGGGCAGAGTTCCTACGAGGCAATGAGAAAAAAAGGGCAAAGTGTGCATGTGTGCTAGTGCACTGTGTCAAGGAATCACAGGCATGAATGCATGCTTAGAAATGAATACCTGAAATCGTTCAGCTAGTTCCTCTTTAAAGTATGCTTTATCCCTCAACAGTGGATGGGAAAGTAGAGTTTTGTTGTTCATAATTAATAGCAGAGAACTGCAAGATCCCTTTAGATTTTTGTGCTGGGCTAAACAAGCTCGAGGTTTGGCCAGTTAGAAAACTTTCCTAATGTTCAGACTAAGTCTGTACTGATGGTTTCATACCATTACTCTTTCAAATACTGCCTTGTACTTGCTTGATGATTCTTCATCCTTCTTTGTATTCACATCTTTCTGTTAATCACTTATGAAAGCTTATGCAATGCTGAATTTTCTGTGGATGTTTTGATTAGACCAAGGTCATACAAAGCTGTCACTTTCTTAAGCATTTTACTGAAACGAAGTTTACATCAATGACATTTTCTTGTTTTGTTTTAAATAAATAATGACAGAGCTCTGTATAGCTGGTCTGCTGCTCAGGGTTAGCAGATGCTCTTTGTTGTACAGCACAGTTTCCCGGTGGAATCGGTAGCAGGAGGTTTAGGTACAGTCTGGGTGCAGTTTGCTTTCTTTAGTTGTGCTCATGTGGGCTGGTTCTGGAACAGACAAAGTCACAAACGTATTTCAGGACTATTAAGCTCTCTTCCAGGACACATTTCCAGAAAGAAAAGTGACCTCAAACTCTGGGTAGATAAGTTAAAACTGAGAGTAAATCTTCCTTCAATGTATCACAGCTTCCCACTTTCACTAGCCCAACCAAGGCACATAACAACTTGCAGTATGTGTTGCCAAGAATGAACATTTGCTTGGGATGCAGAGAGAGGAGCCTTGGAAAGTTTTATGTTACAGCACCAGTAGGAGGCGCTTGCTGTAATTGGTATGTTTGGAGAAACTAATTTTGAATGGTTTCAGTGGGAAATTATGCAAAACACGTAGGAACATTTGGTCTTGCTGTTAACAGGAACATTGCTGTAGAAAACAATGAATAACACCAGAACAAGGTTTAACTCAGTGTTTTGAACTTTGAGCTTCAACTTCAGCATTCAGTGTTGTGTTCCACTCAATAATATGCAAGGCCTTAATTACTGCATAAATATCTGGCCCCAAAAGGGATTTGAAACTATTCATGCCAGTGCAAACAATCTAAGAAACAAAAAAATTGTTACAGAACCTGAATTACCACAAACATGCTCTAACGACCCTTGCTGGTTTTTGACAGAAGTGACACATTGCTGAATTGCATAATAATATAGGAGTTCTAAATAGCTTTACTCTTCCTATGCCAGAGGATTTACTGCAATAAAGCTGTGTACTCAAAGTAATATGATAATTAGAGTGTTGTGGATTGTAGTGCAGTACCGCTACGGTTCTGTGCTTTGTTTTTGTGTTTCAGTTCCCCCAAATTATACGTATGATTCATGTATATATATTAAAGAAGAGTGGAAAGAGGCTGAGTAAAAGCACTCAAGCTTCTTTGTCTTGCGACAGCTGCATGAGATGCCCAAGGTGGGAGCACAGCCCCTGTAATTTGCTCACACAGTAGGTACAGAGAGAAAAAGAAGCTTCTGCCAAGGGTGATTCAGAGGTTAAGTGGGCAGCACTGCAGTTTGGATGTCACTCTTTCTGTCCCATAGCAGAGAAACTCGGGGCAGTCTACTCCTGATTTAAAAGGCTTGGTATGGTGACTACTTTGAAGTGCCTCTGGGACTGTGGTTTGTTTGTTTGTTTGTTTGTTTGCTTGCTTGTTTGCTTGTTTGTTTGTTTGTGTGTGTGGTTTTGGGGGATTGTTTTGGTTTGGTTTGGTTTTTGGTTTGCTTTGGTTTGGTTTGCTTTGTTTTGGTTTGCTTTGTTTCACAACGTGAAAAATTCTTTGTCCATTGTACAGAGTAGGCAAAAGCTTTTGGCACTAGAAAAAGACTCTGGGGCTGAATTTAGTTTCTGTCCCTATCCTATTAATATTTAGCTTGTCAGCTATCATGACTCTTATTGTGATCCTCTGCTCCCATAAAATATGTATGATGTCAAATGTACTGTGGGACAAGGAAACATAAAGGTGACTATCACCATACTTTTTTTTGGTCCAGTTAGTCAGTTTGTGACAACTACCCTCATCCCGATCACTGTCGAATGGACTTTCTGATGTTTGCATATGTGTAACAGTTGGATGCAGGTTTAAATATTTTTATTTATTCTTACACTTATTTTATCATCTTATTTATACTTCTAGTTTATTCTTAGACTAAAAAATTATTTATTTTTTAGCAAAGTGAAAATCTAAACCAGTAATTGCAAAATATTATTTTCAAAGATGTATGTATGCTGGGAATTACTGCCATTTTTCCTCTTAGACTGTATTCTGAAAAGGACTAAACTTGCTTTTAAATTGGTGTCTATATACCAATTTCTATTAACATATAACATTTTTGGATTTATGAATGGAAAGTGTTATGAAAACAAATACAATCCCAAATATTTTCATGTTATTCTCTCAGAAAGGAGATTTTTGATATCTATGTAAAACTAAGTTGTCTCTATCAGCAGACTCTTAAATAATTGGGGAAAAAACATGTGAGAAGCAATACAGTTGTAATGCAATTGTAAATAAATCAGTAGTGGGGTTTGTGAAATATTTCACATAAACGAGATATAAACAAGCATCCCAGAGTTACTAAACCAGACCGTCACAATCAATTTTATCACAATATAATCAGTCTCAGGTGCAATGGAAAAGCAATACTTGATTTTGAAAGTTGAGGTCTATATTTACCTTGGCCTATGGTTGAATTTAGAGCCTCCATTTGTGTAGGAGGAAGACAATAATACTTGATCATGCAGTATAAACAGGTAAAGCCCAAACATGGTATTAACACTAGACTGGTATACTGTAAGGCAATACACATGCATATGTAGACAAAATCCAAAGATTTAAAATACTACATCTTTATAGGGTTAGTTCAAAATCAACCATTTAAGTTTGAGGAAGATGCAGTTGAATGAACCTCAGAAATCCCAGAAACTCCAACCTGGAGAAGCTCTCCAGATTCAGGTTGATACTTTTTCTGGAAAAGAGAGAGTTAATCCAGCAGGACAGAGGAAACAAGAACCCTACTAGTCTTTCTTTGTTGTGTGGAATTCAATAGCTAATATTTTTTTTCTTTCAGTCTGGGTTGCCAAGCTGCCTCACTGAGGTATAGCAGTTCCTCTGTGAATTCTGCAGGTTTGTTTCCTTTCAAATTTGCCTTGCTATGTGCCTTTTAGGAGGAAAAAGAGTCAAATGTTTGGTGAAATTAATGGATGGAGGGTTGGTTTTTGATGAGTGGTGGCTTTTGTGGTTGTTTTTTTTGTTTTGTTTTGTTTCTTCTGTCCAAGTGAAGGCTTTAATCCTAGAAGAGGGTGTTGAGGGATTTGGTTTATTGGCAGCTATTTTTATGGACTATAAATCATGTACTGGGAAAGACTAATAATCTTGGGAAAGCAGAAATAAGAGTTTTGAAAGAAAGGCTTACTATTGCCTCTGTACAAGTTCAACAATAGAAGAAAATGGTAAGCAGATATTCTCTTCTCTCTTGGGTGCTATTCTAGGACCACACTAATATCACTAATATGATATCACCTGTCAGTGGTAGCTCTGCGTAAAATTCTGTGAAAATATCCTAACAAAATATTTGCATTTCTTCATTGGAAGTGCAAGTCAGACACTCCGAGTCCTAGAGGCTCCACAGTGTCATGTCAAACACTAACTATCAGTTCTCTAGGAGTGATCCCAAGGCTGTAAATGTGGCTATTCTGGTTATTTTTTCTAAGTTCAAAAAGTATATCGAGCAGCAACCTTGGACTTCTGGAGGCAGCCATTGGAAGAATTTGTCAAAAAGATCTTGTGCAACAAAACCCTTGAAATTATTGTGCCAAAGCAACTTAGTAGAAGATATGCTTCTGGTTTCCACTTTGATGTTTCCATATCAATTTGTCTGGTTTCTTGAAATACTGATGGTTTGTTTTCTTGCAGTTGTAACATAGGAAGGTGCTGTTCTGTAAGAACTTGTGCTGCCTCATTTTCTCCTGCTGTCATGTACGACCTTGTTGTCCTCTGCTTCAATGTATGAAACTAACGTGGGGGAGAAGACTGGATTTCTATTGCCCAGCTCTCTATTTTTATAAGAATTGCAGAAAATTAGGAATGGGGTTTAAAAGTTCATTCCACCCAATAATTTTACAATGTGTTGACAAATATCAGTCGAATTTGAGTGTGATGGACAAACGAACCATCTAAAATGTACCCTGATTTCCTTAAGAATGAAAATCAGCCAGGACATATAGATAAAACAATGTAATTATGTTCAGAAAAGAGAGCAAAGAAAGGAAGCAATTAGATCGTGTTTTATTATTTGTTTCACTACAGGACCTGATTTAAGTCTGTCAAGATCAATTTATGAAGACATTTTACCCATCTCTTTGTGACTGAAATTTCTCTTGAATAACCTCTTGAGATGAGTGACAATCCCGTTTTATTTTCTTTCCCTAGTGGTTCTCTAAAGCAAAATCCAAAGAAATTACAGTGATTTTTTAAATTCAATTATATAGAAGTTATGTGATACAGAGAGAGCTTTACACAACTCTCCATGGATTGGCATTCTTGAATTTCTCTGAACATGCTTCAGCAGGTTTTGTGTAATATGAAATTTATTGAGATTGCAAAAAAAAATTTACCGATTTCCAGTTGACATAAACTGTTCCATGCCATGTACATAATTTGATTTTGAGGAATTCAGATAAGATGACCAGGTTAATGAGTGAAGTAAGGCTTTCCAGACATTCTTTAAGAGAGAGTTGACAGGGGTCCAATGTAGGTTTCAGTAGTCCCTTTGTTCTTCAGAAGTCATCTGTGGCTCTTCTGGGCCCTGGTAAGAGGGTCTTTAATTGTTTCCTCAGGATTGGATCAAAGATTAGGGTTTTACCTTTCCTTTCATGCTCCTCTCCAGCAAGCTCAATGACCATTCTAAATAAGTCCTGAAGTTAGGAACTGGCTCTTACTTAATAACAATGTGTTAAAATGTCAACTTCCCCTACTCTCCACTACTAACAGAATAGGTTAAGGGTTCTGAACAAAATAAATCAAAAGTTTATAATTAATTTCAATTATGTCTTTGCATGTGTCTGTATTGTATTAGCAAAGCTCTGCTACCGTATTCCATTTAGTTTACTGAGAACAGTTCACGTATAAAAATGTATAAGTACTTCTGAATTTGTTTTGCCAGTTTTTTAAAACTGAGTTTCTGACTTTGGACTTCCCAGTTTAGATTTTTTTTTCTCAGCAGGATTATTAGTTTCCAAGGAAAAGTACAAGGTTAATGGTTATTTACAATAAAAATAATCTTACATCAGGATATCAAAATAAGTTTTTATCAGAAAAATGATCAAGCTGTAATAATGAAAAAGCAATAGTAGCAATAGCAGTAAATGATGACAGGTATTCTGGCTGATCAGAGGAAATTACATGGGACTAAAAGAAAGGGTCTAAGCACTGATATAGCATGTGAAGAGAAAACGAAATGATAATGCGAAAAGGAATAGAATAAAACCCCAGCAGGATGCTCTTATAACAGTTCTTCCAGGTTCATTTTTAACAAAGGAGGTCCTATTGAAGGTCCCATTGAAGACCCACATTTTTTTTTTTTCAATTCTAAATTTGTTAAAAGATGTATCTTCTTTTTTTTTTTTTTTTTTTTTTTCTGTTTGTGTTTTTGTTGTTTTTGCTTTTGTTTTTTTTTTTTTTTTGGTTGGTTGGTTGGGTGGGTTTTTTTCTGTTTTTTTTTTTCTAAAATGGTTTGATGGCTACCAGCTGCTATACCTTGACTGGACAATCACAGCTACCATTAGATATACCAAGCAGTTCTTTGCAGATTTAGAAAAAAAATAAAAAAATAAATAATGAACCCTCTTTATGCCATATGAGTATCTAGTGGTGGGAGTGGGGAAGAAGGAGCTCACCCTGAGGAACTAGGATATAGGGCAATAGGACTATGCCTCAGATTGCTAGCGATGGATTAGTTTGTCAGCTGGAAATGGTGGATATGCATGCACTGGATGCAGAAATCCTGAAATGAGAAACAAGGATGCAAAGAGACAGGGCTTTGCAGGTAGGTGGTAGTAAGAAGAGCAGATGTGGAGAATTCGGAATTATAGAGCTTCTTGCCTCCATCCATGCTGTGTTTGGGGAAATAGCACTTTGTATACTTTTTTAAAGTAAATAGTTAAATGAAACTGTATGTTTGACCGATGTCTGCAATTTTCTCATTCCAATTGAAATAACCTTTCAAGGCCCCAAATTACAACCAATGGGCTTAGGTCAGAGGAGCAATGGAATTTTTTTATCGCTGCATTTACATTTCACCTAATGTACCAGTACTGAAATGACTGGGCTTTATTTTTTTCAGCATGAAGTTATATGAGCTTAAATAAGCTTTTTCTTGTTGAGGCTTCTGATATGAACTTATGGCAACGAGGCTGCAAAAGTGTGCTAAAGTACTTCTTGTTTAGGATTTAAATTCTCTCTCAGCCTACCTCTCCAGGATGAAAAATAATAAAAGTCCTATGGATTTGACCTGCTGCTTCTCTTACTTTTTCAACTTTGAAATGCATGCTTGCCAAGTGAATTGGAGAAGTGAACACGTTTTGTAAGCTGTCATTCTGTATAGAGATTTACAGCTTTCCATTTCTATTTAGAATTAAAGAATGATGGTGTAGCCCTTTCCTGAAAAGTCCAATAAAACCAAAGTGATGTGCACAGTATATAATGAGAACTAAATGGAGCTTTCAAAATCACTGGTAGCTATGCATCTCTGTCAAGCTGTCATTTATCACACAATCAAGCCTCGAGCAGAAACCAAGCCACAAAACAGCATTACAAAAATACATTCTTGAAGCTATACTGAAGAGTTTTGAGAAGAACACTGTCAGAAATGCTTTATTGAAACTGCATAATTATGATCTAGTAGACAAGTATTTCTTGGACAAGTATCAAAAGTTACAGCTTTTACTGTATGTATGAATTGTGATTAATCCTGACTTTCATGTTTAAATGATATTTCCCAATGGTTATGATCTTTTAATGCACATAGTTCAACATCAATAATTAAAGAAGCTTTTCAGAGCTCTTTTAAGGTACCTCTTCTTACACAGCAGTAAATATTCTGTTGTTATATTATTATGTTGGCTGAAAAGGACCTCTGTAAGTCATCTAGTCCAGCCTTCCGCTTGATCCAGAACTATCAGATCAGCCATGGGTTTGTTTAGGAAAGTCTTGGAAATCTGCAAAGATAAAGATCTCGCTCTTTCTAAGTCAAAATGCCACCCCCCACTCCTGGTGAAGAAATTTTTTACTTCAGTGTGTGGCTGATGCTCTTTGATGTTGCATCTGCCACTTCATCAGCCTTGGTATTCCTTTCAGGTAGCTGTAGGTTGCTGTTAAGAGGACCCTTAGTCCTTGCCACCAGATCATGCTAGCCCAGTTCCTTCAATCTCTCCCCTCTTGGTCTAGATTCCTTATGTAGTGCCTTCCACTGTACCTTCTCCAGCTTCTTCATACCCAGATGATAGATAACTTCTTTCAATCTGCTTGCTACCCTTTTTCTAATGCAGTTCAGTAGAAGGTTTGCCTTATGGAATGAGTATGCACGGTTTGTTGCTCTATGTTCAGCGCTGTGTCCACAGTGGTGTCAGCAGGATGCTCCCCTCAGCCTGCACTGATGTGTGGGGTTATGCCACCCCACATGCAGAAGTGGGGGTGCCTCCTTATTGAACCCCATTAATTGATTTGTTTCGGTTGAACGAAATCCTGTTGGCCCAATTCCCATGTTTATCCATGTCGTTCTGAGATTAAGTTCAACCATGTGTTGACAACCACTTCCGCCTCATTTAGTATACCTTTTTCTAGAATTTTCGTGTGTCGTATTATCCAAATTGCTGATGAAGATATCAAAGAGTACAGGAATCAGTATTGGTCTCTGCGGTATACTGTTCATTGACCACCAGTAACTGATTTCCCTGAGCTCTACAGAGGTTAACATGGTAGTGAACATTCAGTGCTCTCTGGTTCTTCTGAGCTTCAGATAACTTACAAGGAATCTTCCTTTCAATTTCCAATAACACTTTAAAAACCTTCTGAAAGGACATCAGTGGGAGAACCCCAGCAGCCACAAAACCATTTCAGGATTTGGTTGTCTTCTAGGTTGAAGAATTAGGCCCCATTTCTGTGTGGTTTAACTCACTTCTTATTAAAAAAGAGAGCTTTGTTGTTTTTTGTTTGGTTGGTTTTTTTTTCTTTCTTTCTTCAAAGAAAACCTATTCCATTTAAGGCTGCCAAAATATTCTAGAGACTACAAGAACACTAAGAGTTTTAAAACTGCAAATAAAACTTTGTTGTTGTTGGGTTTTTTTCCTCATTTCAGTGCTATTGTTGCTACTGCTGCCCACAATTATTTCTGCATGCAGTTTAACCGACTTAGTCATCTTGCCTTATGAATCGTCAGATGTCTTAGAGTAACCTAAATTACAGGTACAAAATTGTTTCCACAAAATTAGAAGACACACAAGATAAAGAAGAAATCCAAGTAAGCTTGTCATTTCATTCTAGAAGGTTCTCTTGTATTCATTATTATTAACTAGCTTTCTGTACAAATAATGTGTGTGAATCTTCACCTGCATTAATATTCTGAGTATTCAAAGATAAGTACAAACTGCTTAAACACAGTAGGACATAGTAAAATGCAGCACAAACAGATTTATAGTCATTTCTGTTGTGGGGACTGTAATTTGGGTATTTCCCCTAAAGCAGGCTGAAAGACAGGACTAAGAAGTTAGGTTTTCATCCTTCTTTCAAAATCACTTCTCTTCTGACATTCCAAACGCTGTCAAATTCCAAATCTAGAAACCAACTTTGACTTACTTGGACAAGCTGCATTAGGGGAGGAGAGTTTGAGAAGTGATGACTCTTAGAGGAGTCCTCTCTTGCTTGGACCCCAGCTTGAAAAATAATATAGAAACATTATATACAAGTGCGACCTTCTGTAAAAGTAAAGCTGTAGAGTATTCACTAGCATCTTCTGTCTGTCTGTATCTCTGTTCTGCCATTTTTAGTACTAATCAGTGATGTCTGAATACCACTGTGGGCCCTGAACAAGTTAGCCACCTGGATAAAGGCACTGCTTAGTCCTCAAACTTACATCATACAGCAAACATGTTCCCTAAATGTATGAAAACGGCAATACAACCTGAATGAAGTTAACACTGGCTCAGGTCTTTTCACTGAATAGAATTATGTCCTTGGGGCTGGAACAAACAGTACACTACAGCAAGGTATTTAATGTGATCTACGCTGTTAATATCACTGCTATTAGCAAAGGTATTAATGAGAATGAGCTTTGAAGTTCACTGCCACCTGGAGTTGCATCTGGCATCTCTGCAAGCAATGATCTAGAGCAGGGTGTCAAACTCATTTTCACTGGGGGCCACATCCGCCTCGTGGTTGCCTTCGAAGGGCTGAATGTAATTTTAAGACAGTATAAATGTAACTACTCCTACATTTATATGGTCCTAAAATTACATTAGTCTCTTCAAAGGCAACCACGAGGTGGATGTGACCCCCAGTGAAAATGAGTTTGACACCCTCGATCTAGAGGGTTCTGCATGTTTTAAAACAAGAGGCATTGCCTCTATACATAGAATACAGATACTTCTCCTTTTAACAGCTAAACCTCCACTTGGCAGCTTCAGCTGTTATTTGCTTGCCTTTAAGGATGATAGAGTGATACTAAAGTCATAAAGACAGTATGTTGGCTACAAACTAAAATAATGGAAAAACAAAGCAATGGAACATTTCTGGAATGGTCCCAATCTCTTTGGCTCCCTCACTCACTTAATCCTGATAGGAAAAATAAACTTTGAGAAGGAAGTTCATACATCTCTTTCTTTTTCTATTGTTTTTATAGCTGACCAGCTAACAGTTGGCTAAGCTCTTGGCAAAGTGATATAATCTTTCTAAAGAAAACACTGGCAGTGTACTAACTGCAAACATTGCTTTGTTCAGTCCAAAGGTAAGAAATACTGGCAGAGACAGACAAAACTAGGTCCAAATACTACTGCATTTTTCACTTATTTAGAATAAAAAAAATAAGAATCCTTATTGTTTCTGCTGCTTCCAAGTCAGATCCAGATCTGCAGGAAAGCCCACTTTTGTATCAGAAAAATGAAGGAAATTGCCTTTTCAGCCTCAGTACCTGCCATTGGTAACCAATGTGTTGGCTTAAGGCAGCGCAAATATTGTATCATGGCACTAATAGGGGCTTTCTTCTCAGGAATGTGAGGAATCGAGCTGCCAGGTGACGAGATGAGTTCTCTCATCCACCTCTTATCTGCCTCTTACACATTTTATGCTAGAATGTCATTTACACACTCTTTGGCATCTTTACTCCTATGTATTGAAGGAATCACATGGGGTACCTTTTGAATGATTGGTTTCTAGCTTTTGCCTGTGTCTTTCTCTGTCCTGTGGAGACCCTCGCATGTGCTCTCTCCTGCCTTCCTCATCCATTGAATTTCTGTAGACACAGAAACATTTTTGGGGTCAGTAAATTAATGTGAACCACGGGTTTTCCAGCATATTTGTTGTAGCTTTGCATGTCTTTTTTGCCTAAATCTGGGGAAAGCACGGTTAGTTAGCTCTACTACTAATGTTAGCTTTGACAGTCAAAGGTGCCTCTTGTGTCAGCAGCCTATGTGGAGAGACAGCTGGTTCTGCCCAGAAGAACTGTGAGAGTATTTTCAGTCCACAGTAAGATGTTTGTGCAACAGACAACTTTTTGAAAAGCATAAGCAAGAACCCAAGGAAAAAAAAATATTCACATATATGGAGAAAAAACAGAAATGACTGACTAGTGTTAAAAAGAGCAAACAGTTCAGCATAAATTAATAGTGAGATCTTGAGCAAGAATGTTCAGCTCTCACAGCAGCTTCTCTAAAAGCTACTGACACAGAACAAAGCCAAGAAAAAAAAGTCTGTGTGCAAAGCACAAGGGGAATAGATACAAAGATAATTCATAGAAAGGCAAAAAGAAAACATGAAGATAAAGGGAGGGAAGACATCAGAATCTGTGCAGAATATAATTTAAAAATGTAAAGCAGTGATGACAGAATGCAAAGGCAAACGTGTGAAGGTATGTAGAAAACCATAATGGAAAATGCCATATCTCTGGTTTAATTATAGCCTAAAAACCGTTATGTCAGAGCAGGCCGACAAGAAAAGAGAAGGAAAGCAATTAATCACATTGGGGACACAAGTATTTATTTGGAGAATAATATTTTGCATAAATGTGACTAGTGAAGAAAAACAAAAAGGTTGTAGAGTGTGCAGTACCACAAAATATAAGGACAAGTAAGCAGAATAAAAACAAACAGGCAAGCAAAGTCTAAATAGACAATGGTGTATGGATGATTACTTTAGCCTGAAACAGGTTTCTCAGTTCTATTCAAGAAGCACCCTGCAACTACCAAAGTCAAATTATAATTTAACTAAAACATATTACCCATCAAAGATGTACATAAGACGTAGCAGAGCAAGGAAAATGCACAGCCTGAAAATTCAGGTGATGCAGAAAGCATTAGACCCATCCCTTTCAGCTAAAACGAGTGAATTCATAAACTGCTGACACTAAACTTAGGACAAACGATTCACATGATAGACACTGGGGCAGAACAAGACCATTCACAATAGCCAATGTGCTGTGGGAGTCTGCCAGCAGAACTCCTGCAATATTCATCTCAAGGACTGTGACACCCTCCAGCCATGTAATACCTAGAGAAGGATGTAATGCTTCAGCAACCACAGCACCTTTCCTGAAGTCCTCAGGGAACTACAGGGGGAAAAAAAAAAAAAAAAAAAAAAAAAAAAAAAGGCAGCAAGTAGGTAAGCAAACTGGTAAAGAAAAGATCACTGTTCAAGTCAGAGCTCACACATTGAATGGACAGCAAGATATCCTTTAAGAAACCAGTGCAGCTATATTTTCTCAAATTTTTGCAATTTGTATATTAAGAAGTGCCCACTGCCAAATATGTACAATACAGAAACATTAATTCAGAAGGTAAACACGTTTTCATAATCAACATTTATTTCCAAAGGTAGATATTGGCAAATAATACTGTATAAGGCAAAAAATTACCTGATAGGGGCTTTTGAGATTATCTGTTTACAAATATTGAGAATACTATTTGTAGTCTACTATGATAACTGATCTCAACATGTGTCAGAAGACTCAGAAATACGTTGTAAATTGAAATTCAACAGATGTTTCAAAAATAAAATGTGTATAGCATTACCCTGGAGTGTTACTATTATACTATAACAGGTAGTGACGAAATATCCCTTACCATATGGAAATATTACGATGTAAATGAAGGATTATTCATACATTATAATGCTGTGAATTGGGCCTTGGGCCCTTCTTCCTTCAAAGACTGTTTGGCAGCTTCTGTATGAGGCTCAGTATTGTCAGTAGAAATAGATAAATGCAAATTAGAATGCTCTAGCTACATTGTTTCCTTGAAAAGGGCTTTAAAACAAAGTGGTTCATAAATGAAACATGCTCCTTCAGGGGATTCTCAGAATATTCCACTACAGAATTTGATGACCAGTTTCCACTCTGTCCCAAGGAGAAAAAATATGCACAGGCCAAAAACCACTGCACATGTGTGGCGGGTTCACCCTGGCTGGACTCCAGGTGCCCACCAAAGCCTCTCTGTAACTCCCTTCCTCAGCTGGACATGGGAGAGTAAATACAAGAAAAGGCTCGTGGGTCGAGATAAGGACAGGTGAGAGATCACTGAGCAATTACCATCACAGGCAAAATAGACTTGATTTAGGGAAAATTAATTTCATTTATTACCAATTAAATCAGAGTAGGAAAATGAGAAATAAACCCAAATCTTAAAAAGCCTTCCCTTCATCCCTCCATTCTTCCTGGGTTCAACTTCACTCCTGATTTCTCTACCTCCTCCTCCACAGGGGGACAGGGAATGGGGTTTGTGGTCAGTTCATCACACATTGTCTCTGATGTTCCTTCCTCCTCAGGGGAGGACTCCTCACATTCTTCCCTTGCTCCAGTGTGGGGTCTCTGCCATGGGAGACAGTCCTCCCTGAACTTCTCCAACATGGGTCCTTCCCACAGGCTACAGTTCTTCACAAACTGCTCCAGCATGGGTCCCTTCCACAGGTTGTAGCCCTTCAGGAACAGACTGCTCCAGTGTGGGTCCCCCATGGGGTCACAAGTCCTGCCAGAAAACCTGCCCCATCCTGGGCTTCCCATTGGGTCACAGCCTCCTTCAGGCATCCACCTGCTTTGGTGCGTGGTCCTGTCTGGGCTGCAGGTGTATCTCTGCTCCACCATGGACCTCCATGGTCTGCAGGGCCACAGCCATCATCACCACAGTCTGTACCACGGGCTGTAGGGGAATCTCTGCTCAGACACCTGGAGCACCTCCTACCTCTCATTCTGCACTGACCTGGGTGTCTGCAAAGTTGTTTCTCACACATATTCTCACTGCTCTCTCCTGCTGCAGCTGTGCAGGTTTTTTCCCCCCTTTCTTAACTATGTTATCCCAGAGGTGCTGGCCATGATTGCTGATGGACTCGTCCTTGGCCAGCGGCGGGTCCGTCTTGGAGCTGACTGGCATTGACTCTATTGCCACCCCTGTAGCCCCTTTACTATCAAAACCTTGCCATGCAAACTCCATACAACATGCCAAGACAAGAAGCTTCCAGAAGGTAAATGGATGAGTACTAGCATCTCCAAGAAATTTGTCTGTAATAGAAACAATTCATATTCTGAAGGATAGCTTTATGAGGTCCTCATTTAGAAAACATTGCAATGGGCAGGGTAAGTGGATGGCAGAGCGTGTCTTTATTTTCCTGTCCTGTCCCCTGTCCCAGTTTAAAAATGTACTCTACAACAGTTGACACCTGTATGAATGTGAAATTTCTCCTTGTAGGACTTGAGAACATTGTTTTTCTAGAAGTGACAAGTTTTTTTTCCAGGTTTGCCACCTATTTTTAGGTAAATAATTCCTACTATGCCCTGCATGAAGATTACTATGCATCACAGACTTTTTGAATTACTCAGCTACCCATATCTCTTTTTAAGGATTATAAATTATGAAGGAATCTGTGAGGTTAAGGATAGAAAAGACATAGTAGTTGGCACAGACTTTTCCTTTACCAATACAGAAATATCTTTCAAAGTACAATGTGTAGAACTTTCTCCAGTTTCCTACCAAATGTTGTCACACAAACCAGTGATTTATTGTGCACTGTTTTTAGTGGCGTTTTCTTAAAGGTTAGATTGTCTGTTTGTCTGTCAGCTTCAAGCTGAGAGCCAAAGGACAGAAGAGGCAGATTAATACAGAGGAGAAAGAATAGCTAGGAATTATGAGGGAATTTAAGAGATCAAAAGCAACATGGGTAAAGGTGAGGTTGTAAAGGGAAAAAGAGAAGCTGGGGTTATTGCTGAATAACTTTATAGAAATTTTGAAATATAAAACAAAACCAGAGGCTTTATCATTTCATCTCCTACGGATTCTACAGTGCAGCAGCTATTAGTTAACATGCATTCCACTGCCTCACAGCTGTACACCTCCACTTATGCCATGACTGACTGTTTTCAATAATAAAATTTAATTCTATTGTGAAATGTTACTTTTTTTTTTTTTTTTTTTTTTTTTTTTTTTTATTTTTTTTTNAAGAATGTTGAAGATTAGAACAAACTCATAATAAAGGGGTTATCACTTTCTGATGTATATGATTGCCATACACTGCTCAGATTACTACCTGTATTTTTCTTTACAAAAGATATCATTCTTTAATTATAATGAAGCCAGATTTTTCTAAATTGCAAATTGATTCAGTATTTTTAAAGTCACAGGATCTTTATAATTTATTTCAGAGGAAATTCTCACACAGTACTGCTACAGTGGCAGAGAAACAAATCCTGAGTGTATAATAGCATGACTCCAGCAGAGTTAAAGTAAACATGATAATTTTCTCTGGCTGATGGATCTGACCAAGAAGATGTTTGCAAAGCAAGTTTCCACTCATGCAGGAGGTCTAAACTTATTTCAGCAAAGCTTTAAACACATATCCAATGAGTGAAGGTCTGCCTTTCTGTGGAAAGCAAACCAAACCAAACCAAACCAAACCAAACCAAACCAAACCAAACCAAATAGCTAGTGTGCTATAAGTATGCTAAAAATAAATCAAAGAAAAAAATATCTTGTGAAAAGACAAGGGAGATTACTAGGAAGCTTTCTCAACAACAACAACAACAACAACAACAACAACAACAACAACAAAATTGTTGCTGAAACCTGTTATCATGGTTTTGAGTTTGCTGCTAATTGTAGTTCACCTTTTTCTGTTTCTTTGTTTCATTCTGAGGTTAAAAATACAAGGGCATGATCAGCTGACAATCATATTTTGTGTTCAGGGCTGTGATAATGCGTTTTTAAGAGAACCTGTCCTCCCACACTTTTATTATTTTTCTCTTTCTTCATGACCCTAATTGCTGAAACACTTCAAAGATTTATACTAGCTGTAAAAGAAATGTAGGAGGTCAGGTTACCAAAATCTGTTTATGCATGGATAAAGCAGATGAAATTTAATACATTTTCCAGCAGAAAGTTGCTGCTTATAACACTTTATTATGTTTTAATTTCACTTCATGATGGTTAATCTATTCAACCATCCCACTATGATCAAATTTCATGCTGATTCTTCTTTATTTTTTATTAGTCTATCCTTTCGTTTAAACTTGATTGGGTTTTCTGTACTAAAAATATTTTTAACAGTATTACTCTGAAAGAGTTCATTGTCTCTTTTTTCTTTACTCTTTGTATTTTTTTAGAGTGGCTAATGTCAGCAAATAAATGATGGAAAACATTACGCTTCTTTTGCACAGCAATAAACGTAATTTTATTTTCTAATAGAATTATGAAAGTCTTAATGAACTTAATAATTTGATTTTTATTGACTTGTCAGCATTATTCTTTATTGTTTTGTTGTCTTATGCCCAGAAAATCAGTGATCAATATAGGGAACATTTTGAGAGCTAGGTGGCCATTGTCTTTTCTGCATTTCATGAAAATTATAGGGAAATGAACCAAAATATCTTAAAGTTTCTGGTTTGTTTTGGTTTTATGGATGTACATACGTTTTAAATCATACATAGGAAAGTCCAGAAAAGTCAAAACCACAATGAACTTTTTCATTGGATAGCACTATGAAGCAACAGATATAATGGTAAATGACATCGACACTGGCAGTTCCAAGCTCTATACTATGTGATGTACTACTTTGGTAATGGAACATGTACCTCCATACTACAGGAAACGTCTGGTCTAAAAACTGATGTATACATCTGAGGTGTATTTTTCCTGAGTTCAGGTGCTCACTTGTACTAAGGAGCTGATGTTTGAGTGGCTACACGAGCTCTAAGGTGACTGTTTCCCAAAGACTTTATTTCTCCCTTGGAGTATAAGGAGTGTCTCCATTTTCACTGTACCTTAAGTTGGATGACCTGTTCTTCCCATTTCTCTTATACAATAAAATACCCATAGGGGAGCTGATGGGGTTTCTGATGAATCATCCAGTCTATCCCTTACTCCAAGATAGTATCATTCTTGACAAATATATTTCCAATTTCTTTCAAAGACCTGCAAAGATGAAAGCCACTCAATGTTTACAGGTAGGTCATATCAGAGCTTCATTATTATTACTATTAGATGATTTTCCAAACTTATAATGTAAATCTTTCTTCTTTGTAATTTAAACTTTCTACGTCAAGCATGGATAAGAGGGTACAATTTTCTGTTTGAAGTTGCTTTTAATAGGCTATGACTTAGGGAGTCCCTCAAGCATTGAATTAATGGATATTGTAGGATGGATACTTTCCACGGAAAATTGGCATTTTCCAATGCAAATTAGTTTAATCAAAAGAAATAATCACAGTCAGATGCAACTATTTAATACATTACACAGTTCTTTAGATCATAGCATATAGCTTCATATGCTGCCGATTGAGCCATTGAGATAACTGCAAAAATACTAAGCCAGAATAATAACAAATGGAATTTGGCCTTAAAAAGTCAGTTCATGTTATATCACATTCTATACAGAATGCACTTTATCACCAGGCTTTGAGAAACTGTGAAGTATTACATTTATTTAAAAATTTTTAAAAATCAAAATTATGATAATAAATTAGAAGATTAGATGTGTTCATAAATGGGTAGCATAGGTAGCTTGAGCAAGACAACTGGAATCAATAGTTTCCAAATGTCAGTCCTACCTCTGAACTGGAAACAATCTCTTCCTTGTCTTTTTTTTTTTTCTTTTCCCTACTAATGTATTATTGTTGTTGTTGTTATTATTATTATGTATTTTGTTGTTATTCTTGTAATGTATTCAGTCATAGCTATCAGTTGATTCTTAATTTTTTAAGATGTGCAATACTGTGAAATAGATCTGCAATTCACATATTATTCTCACCAACTATTATTAAGTGCATTTTTGTTTACTGACTGTACGTCATGCTGGCATATTTCCCCAAATATAAGATATATTGCTAATTAGAGAGCTCCACTGGGATGTGAAATGCCAATTTTAAAACTCATATTATTTATTTGAAATTATTTGTTTAACTGACAATTCACGGACTGACAATTATTGCAGATTATATAGAAGCACTAGTAAAATGAATCAGTGAGGTGGAATAATAAAAAGAAGGGCGATTTAGATCAAGATTTTATCTATTTCTGTCCCTTTGAGTCGTTTAAGTAATTTCGCATGTCTCTCAGACAGTTCATGATGTGTTTACTCTTAATAGTGTTGCCAGCAGCTGAAACCAGAATCCTTACAGTAGTACCATCTCAATTCATATGTTTCATAATGACTCACTGCCATTCACCATATAATCTCCCAAGCAAAAGTCAAACAGATATTTAATAAAAAGGATTCTAATATTTATTCTGAAGGGGCAGTTTTATAGAAAGCTTTCCTTCAGCTTCCTCATCAGGTGGAATTCAGTCAGCTGTGATGAACGGAGAAGCTTTTGGCTTGCTCAGACTGAGGATGTAGTGTTTGGAGTGGTGGTTGGCATATAATGGCAGAAGGATGCAGAAAAACCCACTGTTCAATGTTCATTCATGGGATTATTATTACAATGTCGAGAGAAAATGAGAGAAGAAAGCTCAGTTTAGGTTAAACCACTGTTTATCTCTTTATCACAGTAGAAATACTGCTGTTCCATAAATAGATTTGACACTCCTTTTTACTACCTACCCAGAAAGATTTCACTTTGAGGACTTCCGGTCACCTGTGTCTCTTGTGAAGTGAAATCTCCACTTATTATTCCTCAGATAAGACCCACAATGAGTTCTGAGAAAAATATCCTGTCTCTTGTATACTGAAAGTGATATGTCTGTGGTGGATCTCGGCATCTGTGTGAAAGACATATTTTGGGGGCCAAATAGAGAGTCCTTGCAGGTGCAGGTGGTCATCTTGCCCCTTTGGCTAAACAGTGCAGGAAGCTGCAACTTGTCCACTTCATGGGCTGGACATAGGTTGATTCTTTTTAATGTATGTGGCAGTGTGAATGTACATGAAGAAAACAGCCACAGCAAGAGGGCTTGGAAAAGCCAGAATGAAATTCAGATTCACACAGTTAGCAAAATACAGCTGTTCCCTAATATTAAGGACTGTTATCACATACAATGTCATCAGTATGTGACATAAGTGAGAGGTCATAGCTGTTCACAGAGTCACAGAATCACAGAATGTTAGGGATTGGAAGAGACCTCAAAAGATCATCTAGTCCAATCCCCCTGCCAGAGCAGGAACACCTAGATGAGGTTACACAGGAAGGTGTCCAGGAAGATTTTGAATGTCTCCAGAGAAGGAGACTCCACAACCTCCCTGGGCAGCCTGTTCCAGCGTTCTGTCACCCTCACTGCAAAGAAGTTTCTTCTCATATTTAAGTGGAACCTCCTGCGTTCCAGTTTGTACCCATTGCCTTGTGTCCTATCATCGGTTGCCACCGAGAAGAGCCTCCATCCTCATGACACTCACCCTTTACGTATTTATAAACATTAATAAGGTCACCCTTCAGTCTCCTCCAAGTTAAAGAGACTCAACTCCCTCAGCCTTTCCTCATATGAGAGGTGCTCCACTCCCTTAATCATCTTTGTTGTTCTGCACTGGAGTCTCTCAAGCAGTTCCCTGTCCTTCTTGCCCCTTGGTGCCCAGGTTCCTGTATAAAATAAAGAGGCAATTAAGATAGGTTGTTGTCTATTCCTTCATCCAATGCCAGGTATAACTTCTCTAAGACCACTTACTCGATAGGCATAGTGTAGATAATAGACTCTACATTTATCCCCTTAATCCTCAAAGGAAGACTTACAATGTTTTTTGGCTTAGAGTAGCTGACGTTTACAGAAGCGCATAGTAACTTTCCATGGTGGTATACATGAGGTGTTTGCATTGACATAAATGTAAATGCAAGTACATTAACTTGGGGACATCTGGGTGGAACAACTGGTATCAATCTCTGCAACTTTTATTTATTAACTTGAAACTCTTCTGGAGATCAATTTCACAGCAGTGGATTGGCCTGCTCTGTATCTGGCAGCATTAGAAAAGGTGAGCTACAAGTGGGTAAGATCAATACAGATGAAATATAAATAGCTAATAAAGGTAAAAAATAATATATATATGACAAAGCAGCTAGTAAAGAAAGTAAAAGTTTACCGTATTTTCACACATAGCTTGTAGTTTCTGTTTTAAAATGCAACTAATCATGCCAACGTTCAATGTCGTTACTTCTTGATATATTTCTTTGGATGATAAACAGTGAGACCTACCCCAGACCTTTCGCTACTATGCACTTCTGATCCCTCTAAACTCTACCACCCCTTGGATTCTTATCCTTTATGAAATTTCACCTAGGTTCTTGCAAAAGTGGGTCAAAGGTTTGTTTTGTTTCCAAGAACAAAATCTTTTTAATGAGGATTTTTGCAATGTTATGGAAGGAAGAGACATTGCAAGCCATCTGTATTCTCTTTCTGCACCTCTTTGCCAAACAGTGTGCAAAAGCATTGGAAATTATTTTTCCTAAAAATCAGCGCTTTCTCAGTCAGTACTATTATAGAGCAAACCAGTAGTAAAGACGTGGAAGATGACAGAGGTTGTTCACTTGAGAACTCAGTCAGGTAGTCATACTTATCCAAAGAGAGTACTACGACCGATTTTCAGGAAAAAGCTTTAGTTTCTCGGTGTATATTTGTCTCCTGTGTCTAGTTGTAGAGAAATCCTGTCTCAAAGTCTCACACAAAAGGAGATTCATGTCTCCTAATTCTAGCCATATCAAAATTAGCATCCAAGATTGTGTCATCTTTCACTGTAGTCAAAGGTACCTATCAGATGCATCTTAAGCACATATTTTAGGACAAAATAAAAAGAAAACCCACTCTTTTTGCCTACAACATTTTTACAAAGATAGTCTAGAAAACTTAACTAAGTAAGTGGCTACTGTCAACTGAATTCCATTGTAAGTGGACAAAATAAGTAAAACAACCCCTGTCTCACTAAGAAGATAAAATAATACTGAATACAGTATATTTGAAACTTAAATCTCAATAAGTAAGAAAATAAAATTAGATCTGTTATTCAAAGAACACTGTTCTTGATTACACTTCTGTAGCTCATTCTTGTCTTGGTGTCCAGTATGAAACTCAGACAATACACTGAATGGAAAAAAAAAAAAAAGAGTCTAAAATTACTTGTCTGCTTTAGTGGAAAATTCAGCAGGTTTTCCTCCCACTATGAATATAGATTATAAATTGATAAGAATAGGGGAATACTACTGTTTTTTATTGTTTTGTGAAATACTAGACGTTGGATTATTGTATTTCTCAAAGTTAAACTTGCAGCTGGATGAGGGCAAAATGTCAGTTTGTTTTGCCTAATTTTAGTTCTGATAAAAATGTGTCTTTAATTAATCTGTGTGCTATAAACATTTTATGACAGGTAAATGTATTGCAGAAATCATCAACTGTTGTACCTTAAGAGCTTCCACTAGCTCCTAAACATTCGTATGTTCATTTTAATTGCTAACTGTAACAGACCAATTACTTTAATTTCAGGGAATTATACATAATGAGAAATGTGAGTTACAGAAATCCTAACTGTGCTTCTGTTTTATCTGTTCTTTGTGTTTCTGTCTTTTTTTTTTTTAAGATGTAAGTTTTAGCAGAACATACATACTTTTTTTTCTTCTGAAGTCCTTTTAGACACTAATTCTACCAAATCATCTAAAACACATATTTTAAAATCGCTAACATATACAGTAGTTTATATCACATGGAATCACCTAAACCTCAGGTTTTGAAGGATGCAGTATGATATAGGAAGCCAAGGTACAATAATGACTATGGAAGAACAGTATTACAAAATGTAGGAGTTTCAGATTGTGACAGTTTCCCTTTTGTCATTGTTGTAACTGGAAAGAAATTCATTTCTAGCAAACAAATAGATTTTTAAATATTTATGAGCAACCACCCCCTCAGGGGCTAACTGAATGATCATGGAAGGAATAATAATAAAAAAAAGACTGAAGAGAGAGTTGAACAAGAAAAAAAGGATTATACAAGCACAAGAGAAATAATTTAATTTCTCTTGCATAAGTAATTGCAATGTGTAGACACACGATTTTCTGTCCTAAGTAAACTGGTGAGTATCTGACACTGTCTATGCATAGCATCTTCCACCCAGAATTAACAAACTTTTTTTTTTCCCCCTGTTCCACCAGTATAACAATACCAGATTGGAAGAAATATCACTGACTTGAAGAATCAATACACAATTATAACTGACTGAAGGATGATGGGAGAAGAAGACTAACCATGGTGGGTACTGTGGGGTAGATGAAGACTTGTTTCTGATGATTACTTGGTGATGTGGAGGTTGTGCACTGGCTCTGTCACATAGCCCAGTTCACTTTGGAAAGGAAGCCCGGCACTTGCGCAGGGAGGAAACAGGTCAAGTCCAGCTGGTGAGACTGGGAGACCAGGACCAGCATCAGGAATGTGGGATACTTGTTCCAGAGGCAGAATTTAAACAGACATGAACTTGAACACATTACAGAGCACATCAAGCCACTGCCTTTTTACCACGCTTTTAACCACTAGGGCCCAGTTAGGTGTATTTGAGCTACATTTGCAAAAGGCCCCTGGGTCTCCCAGGCTTTGCAACACCATGTTTTAGCTTCAGGATGGTGATTCAGACTAAAAATGAGATATCTAGAAAAACTCCTTGGAAGAAGTCTGATGCACAAGAAATCTGCAACCTAAGTGGCTATCAACTGTCAAAACGCACCATTTATAGGGGTATCTGAGCTATTAGATCTTGCTGTTTTGTCCTCATGAGTCAAGGCAACACATAATTCGCTCTGATGCCCACTGAAGCAATTACTGAGAAGACGAGATATGGGTCATACATTTTGCTTGATCTGAAGGAATTCAAGCAAATCCTCTGGGAACATGTTGCAGCTGAAAGGCTAGGCAGGCTGAGGGTGTCCTCCATGTGGTCTGTTTGGGCTGCAATAGAGAATTCACAGGGTTAACAAGATTGTGGAGGTTAAAAGGAAAACAGAAGAAAGGAAGACTGAACAGTGGCTTTCTGGCTTGTGGTGAGCTCAGGGTTCTGGTTTCTGCTCTATAGTTTCTTTGGCATTACAAACCCCGTGAAACGCTATTAAAATTACAGAGTTGACTTTTCAGGTGTATGTCCTGAATCACTGGGCTGTTCATGTTGCCTTGCACAGTGATCTCAGGGCTCAGGTGTCTGCTGTTGCCTCTCACGCAGTGACACTACTGGGAAGGTTTCATTGCTATGGCAGAGGGGAGCTGCTGTGAATTCCATCATATCTCATCTCTAGCTCTTATAACTTTCTCGTGGGCAGACAGAAAAAGTCCTTCTTGTGCTAAATGAAATACATTAAATCATTGAGCATGCCATTGAGATTTGATGACATGAATCATTCCTGGAGATGACTGAGGAACTACTTTGAAAGATTAATATGCCTGATATCTTATCCATAATCTGCAAGGTTAAAAATGAAAGATGTTCCTTTTTCTCATCTCATTGTCTCCTGTATTATTTGCCTATTTTATGTAAATCTTCTCATATTTCCACTCCACAAATTTTCATGTCAAATGCAAGCCTGTTGATTCTTGCTAGAGCAAATACTTTATCATACTTTAAAAAGTCTTAGAAGTTGGACTGACTTGGACTTTATGAAATTATAATGTACTGAGATGCATGATGTTTACAATAAAAATATTTTAATATATTTTTCAGCTGATGTAATGTAAAATGGGCTTCCGTCATGTGGGGATAATAAAAGCCAGGGGGTTTTTGTTAAAATTTTTCCTTGCTTCTCTCCAATTAAACGTGGTCCATTGTAAATGAGTAAGTAGAAATAGTCTCTTCCCCAGGTACTGGTTGTGTGTACGTTTAGTTAATACGTTACAATTTCGGGCAAGTTTACCTAAGAAACTTGCAAAATTAATTGATGGATTAAATTCTGTCTTACCTTAAATTATTCTCCATGTATTAACCTCGTATTCCCATTTGACTAAACATCTCATCCTTCTGCCATGAAAGTTCTGCATAAAGAGATTTTTATTACAGTAAATGAGTATTGAAGTGCATAGGAGCTTTTGAAATCTCCATCATGGGAGGTCTTAAATAGCAGGTTCAGCAAACATCTGTTATATACTGATCCTGCCATGAACTAGAGGGATAATCACATAACCTCTTGAGGTCACTTCTAGGCAATGAGTCTGCATTGTATGTGATTGGGAAAGCTCCATGCATGAACTGTGTCAAAACTCTTGAAACTTTGTATGTATGTGAACTATTTCTTAATTGGAATATAATGTGCGGAAGGAGAATTTGGGTAACGGACAAAAAAAAAAAAATCTAGGCATTCTTTGTTTCTTTCTCTGCAGAACAGAATCCTGCAATTGTGCTGTATAGGAAATTAATTCCAAGGGGGCTGGGGAATTCTACAGTTTTTCAGGATCTGGTAGGGGTCATGTTGCCTCCTCTGTCTACGATTTCTGAGGGTGAAACAAGCATTCATTAATAACCATTTTTTTCTCACCCATTTCTATGTGTTATACATGTTGTGTTAAGGCAGCTCTTTTAGAACGAGACATTTCCAGGGTAGATTGCACATGAAGTATTCCTCAATATTTTTCAGAAATTATTTGTAATCTTGGCAATAAGTATTTATTTCATGTGGTTGTTTGGATGTTTCTATGCCCTAGTGTCAGTGTTAAATAGCCATAACCCATCAGTCAGTCAATTGACACCAACTGGCACGTGGCTGAAATAAGAGCCTTGTGAAAAAAGATTATTATAATAATAGTAACACTTCTTCCATCTGTGAATCTCAATACATGATATACAAGATAGCATCTGCAGTCTGTATATGGAGAAACCAGCTCAGAGGGAAGTCACTTGTTCAAAGTCACCAAGTAGATTGCAGCAGAACGGGAAATAGGACCAGATACCCAGAGCCCCACTTCAGTATCTGATTAACTCAGCTATGTCCATCCCTTGGTAATAGTAACTGCAACATCACCTTGTATAAAGTTCTTCCCTGACCCCTGCCTCTTGTTTCTTTTTCAGGTGATTGATTCTCACTTTCTCAGGTTTATGCTACAAATTGTAGACAGGAAAATAAGAACTTGGTTTCTGCTTGATTTTTTGTCCAGTGAGTAGGGTTACATTGAAGCAAGCAGAAATTAAGGGAAGAACAGGAGAAATAAACACCATATTGATACATATATATTTCACTGATCATTTAAAATATATTGAATTAATTTGCTACTATATCTTCTCTATGCTAGCTATATTTATAACTGTCCTTATCTCTATAGTTGCCTCCAAATAAAATTATTTGTTCACTGTTTTTCAAGTTCCGTATTTCCTTCTTGTGCCTTAAAATGTTCTTTGGCTAGCTAATATGGGAAGAAAAACGAATCAAATAGATAGACAGTTTTAATAGAAACTTAGACATTTAAACTGCCCAAATTGTTATCCAATCAATACTAAGCTGCATTCTCTTTTGAACGATGCATGTACAAATGTTACATAAAAAGCTCACTTTTGACTTTATTATAAAATGCAGTACTACTGCTTATCTTCAGCTGAAAAAAAATAATTTCAAGCTGCACATATCCTTTTGTAAATATTGTTTCAGATTTGAAACTTATCTGGTTTGAGATGGTAAATGATCATTTTATTCTAAACTCTTGTTCATTTTACGTACAAAAGGATTCTGTCAAGTCTGAGAAATAAGTCTTTGTTTTAATTTTTTAAAGCAAAATAATAGATATATGTTCCATTTTCTTTATTTTGGACTTTCTTTATTTTCATGGCCTAAGATTTATAGAAGATGAAAGATTTCAATAGATTTTATGTGGGACATTGGGGAGAACTGTTGTTGAAATGTATAACAATATTCAGCTTTCAGAGTGTGCATTTTTCAATGAGAGATTTCTATGCTTTTTCTTTTGGTATTTTGGCAACATTCTTTTAAAATTATTATTATATATATTATATATTATGGGATTTAAAAATTCCAATTAACCCTGTTCTACCAACTGAAATGTAATGAAAGTTAAGTATAAAGCAATCACCTTTATTTTTGAAAATAGACTAAGCGATATACCCAGAGAGTCAGAAGACTCTATTACGGAATGCCTACCTTTTTCCTATGTGTAGTGTTCGAAAGCATGTGTTCCTCTACCCATTGAGTGGGAAAGATTGCTCATTTCCCATCTATTCATCTGTGTGGCTCACAGCTGTTTGTTTGTTTTTTCTCTAAATTCATACTGAATTCCAAATAAAATATTTAAATATTTCTTTCCTATGATTCTATGATTTTATGATTCTATGATTCTAAACCAGCAGCTGGTCAACATGCTTGTCAGGCCAAGCCCTCTTCCTCATTAGCGTAGCCTGCCCTGTTTCGTTAAATCTTATTTCTATTTTCTGTGTAACCACTCTCTCTATTCTGTGCAAGCATATTGGAAACCTTCAAGCTGAACTAAGTGGTGTGAGAGGAAACCCAGGCCTGGAAAGATGTGGATTCTAAGAGGGTGGCTGAGTAAAAACCCTGAGGGTTGGGCATAGATACTAGAGAGAGTTAAAGCTGGGCTTTGAGGAGATTTCAAGGGAGTTTCAAGGGTGTTTTCAAGGAATCTCTGAGTGCACATGTGCTTGTGGATCAAGAGAAGGAGTGTGTTTGCACATAACCTTCAATCCTGATCAAAGATCAAAGGAAGGGCAGGATCAATCCCCCAACAGTCATGTTGAGGCAAGTGTTTCTGGGGGCTTTAGGGGGGAATTTCTCTCTGCCTGTGGTCAGATGCGTGTCTTGTGTGTGTGTTTATCTAGATCTTATGAATAAATGCTCTGCCTGCTACAGACTCAACCTGCACATGGGAAAAGAGCAGAAAACAGACTAGGAAGCAAAATCACTGTGGTCCTGGCTTTGGCCTCTTTTGACAGTTATAATAAACAGACTTACAAGATTGTCTTAGTCTCACCTGTTTGAAATATGGCCTTACTCTTCAGTGTGCGAAGATGCATGTTTCATATTCATTCTGTGATAACAGAATTTATGTTTTATTCAGCCACAAGGTTCTGAGCAATCAACTGCCTAATCTGATCTACCTAAGGCAATTCCAGGCAGCAGTTAAAAGGGTATATAAGTACAACATTGTGTCAGGCAACACACTAAATGGGAAAATATTGTCAAGGAAAAAAAAGGTTCAGCACTTTAGCTCTTAAATATTTCTTTGTATTTATTTTGTGTAGGCTAATAGTTTGTAGTTGTTCGAAAGGTGGAAATGCCAAATTAGGGAGGACAGGATATTGCAGGTAGGAAAACCGGTTGAAACTTGAGAAAGACTGGGGTGAAATGACTTGAGAGATCCCTTGTCAATGAAGTCAGTCTGAGCAGTGGCATATTCACCAGACGAAAATGAAGAAAACTCTCCTGTCTGAATGGCTTAAAACTGAGCTAGGCAAATCTCTTGAAAAACAGATTAAATGGGGTAGATAAGCCATTTAAATTTCCAGGTGCATTTGAAACTTTTATGCTTTTGAGAAGCAGTGTGACTGGAGTGAGACTGTTTTGTCACCCAAGAAATTTAGAAGGAGCTGCCTCTGATCTGCTAAGTCAGAGAGGTTAAATAGGATCAGTAAGGACAAGGACTGGAATGCTGGAGCTCTCAGCACATATGACCTGCTGTTCCTCCAGCAAAGCAGTGCAATACACACACACCTTTGAGGCTCCGCAGCTGGTAGTCACAAGGTTAGTGGATGACTAACCAAACTGAAAAGAAAAAAAAAGCTACTAGATTCATTAAAATGAAAATTAGGATACCTCACCCTCAAGAAACACAAAAATACACAAAGACATATCAGTGCCCTTTAGCGCTTCAGTTATATTGTTGCTGCAGTTAACAGGAACTCCTACTCAGGTGCTTCCTCTTCTAGCCCTATGTGCAAAAAAAACCCCCAAAAACCTNTACAACACTGTGAAATTATAATGGCACTGTCATAAGGATCCTTTCTTATACAGCTTCAACATTCACTGCTTTAACTGAAACTCACACCATAAGCATCATATTCTAGACACNATCACAACAACAATTTGTTGTGGAGCTTGGTGGTGCTTTCAGTCTTGACTAAGTGGCACGGGACAGAGCTATCTTCTAATTTTAACAATTTTTTTCTTTCTTTTTTACTTTTTCCTTTTTTTTTTTTTTTTCACCTGTTCATTGAAGTGGAACATCTTTCCATAAAATTGTGTGTAAAGATTCTTCCAGATTCCCATACAACACTGTGAAATTATAATGGCACTGTCATAAGGATCCTTTCTTATACAGCTTCAACATTCACTGCTTTAACTGAAACTCACACCATAAGCATCATATTCTAGACACGAAGAAGAAATTTTTTACAATGAGGAGACTTTCAAGGCCAGGCTGGACAGTGGTCTGAGCAACCTGATCTAGTTGAAGATGTCCCTTCTCATTGCAAGGGGGTTAGACTAGGCAAGCTTTGAAGGTCCCTTCCAACCCAAACTATTCTATGATTCTATATGTGCAGAATTTTTGAGCACTGAGGAAAAGAAGATGCAACGTGCAAGCATAACTTGCAATTCTCATAAAGTTATTACTAAAATTCTGTATCTCTCATCTGTCCAACATAAATGGTTCTGGTTTTGTGTCACACCCTGTGGTCTAAAGTCTTAGATATCAAGGAATTTTGGCGGCATCCCAGAAAGATGGTTAACTTTGTTAAGTCATTGGAAAGTCTGAAGAAAGTATTGTTCATCTCCCCATACTGAAATGTAGGAAGCCTTGGAGGTTATGCATAACACAGGGAAGGAAAACTGTGATGCATGTCTTTTATCAGCTAGCTTACATGGAGATCATAAAACTGAAACTTCTCATGTTTAAAAAGACTTATAACCATCATTGTCAGAAGTTAGAGGCAAAGGCACCAACTTTTATTAGTCTGTACTTTAATATAACCATTATTCTCTGCAGTTTAACTCACATATTACTAAATGCAGAGCTTATAATATTATACAGCATTGATTTGGGGAAATTGCTTTTCTGTCACTGAAATGTGTTTTCATTAGGTATTTGAAGGATAAGAGCAGTTTGTCTTTAATCCGTAGAGTTACTGTCTTTACACAGTGAAATGACATTGGAAGGGGGGCCATACTTTCATTTTCAGGAAAATAAATCTTTAATTCCACACTCTGCATGAAATTCCATCCCCGTTGAAGTCAATGAGAACTTTGCCATTAACTTAAATGAAGTTATAATTTCACCTTCACTTTTAACTTTCTCTTTCCTCAGGTAACTGCTCTGTCTTGAGGTTTTTGCCTGAATCTGGCTTTTAATGGCTAGACTAAAAGCCAAGAGAGGCTTTTTGCAGTATTAAATTCTGATAAAAAGCAGGCAATAAGTATAAAGTGATAATTGAAAATAAAATAAATAAATGAAAACAGATGCCAAGGCTGCTGCAGTTAATTCCACAAACAAAAGCATATCCTTGAGTGAAGGTAAACAGTAAATTTAATTCTGGCTTGTTTGGAATATGCTTTCAAAATTTTGTCAACACTTTTGAATACATATATACAGTGAACATATTCTTAATGTTGATTGAGAAGATGAAGGTAAAACAAAAGTAATTAGGACTGGATAATCTATAAGAACCTTAAGATGAAGATTCTGATCTTTTACAATTACGAAATAATGTTTCATCTTTGGTTGTGTTAGCTAAAATCTGCTGACAAAATATTAATCCACTTCTCTACACACATCTTACCTTAAATATTCCTTGAAATTCAGCTGACAAAATTATTAATTACTTCTTACTCTAAAATGCTGCACATTTCTTCTGTGGACTGTTAAGTAGCTACTCCACGTAAGTCAGAGGGATAATATATTTCAGTAGTATACGAAGCCATTTCAGTGTTAGCTTCAGAATAGACATGCTGCCTTAAGAAAGGTTTGTGTAGATGACATTGTGTTGCATTTTAATTTGCCTGTTACAACAAAAATTGTAAGTGAACTAATACCAAATTGCTTTCAAAAATCGCATTTTCTTGAAAAAAAAATATTAGAAATACTTTCAATATAGAAAATAAAAAAGTCTTATGTACACAAAATATCTAAATAACCATGCATTTAGTAACAATTAATGACACAATTACAGCACATGGCATGCCATAGTGCCCAATGCCGTGAATTTGACATTCACAGCATCACACATAGTCCAAAAAAAATTAATATGAAGTGCCTTGTCAAGTCCTGGTACTTACTAAACATAATTAATAAAACAGGACAAAAGCAATTGCATTCCTTTTAGGAGAGCAAGATAGTATCTGCAGTACTAGGGCTGACATTTGCACTTTATGTTAACTACGTTTTTGGCAGTTGCACATCCCCCTGAGATCCAGAGCCTTCAACAGGGCAGTTGATGGCTACTTAGCAGCTTTTTGTGCGCCATTATGCCTGTCCCAATTTACACATCTAGGGTGGCACCAAGGTGCTGACAGTCACATCCTCCCCCACCCCCGAGCAAGGTGTCTTCATCTCCACCCAGCTGGGGGGACAGGAAGGGTGGGACCCTCAGTTGATTGACAGGGTCCTCAACAAAGGAGGTGCCCAGAGTAGCTGTGAGAAGCTTCTGGACTATGTTGTGATGTCCACAGCCAGATCTGACCAGGCTATAAAACAGGGTCCCTGCCAAAGACCCCCTTTGAGTGGTCTTCTCAGACCAGCAGGTCTGTGAACTGGAGCCCTCTCCTTAGACTGGGAGACTGTCTAAGGAGAGTTCTCAGCATTCAGAGTGCCTCACCTCCTTGTTTGGGTGAGTGGTACTTTACTGGGTATATCCTTGAATGAGTCCTTGCCTAACCCAGGCAAGTGTGAGCCCTTGCCTAACCCAGGTGAGTGATTATTTCTTGTGGGTACCCTGGAGTGAGAGGCCTCTGGTTTTGTTTCTTGTGAGTGTATGCATGCATGTTGTGGATCCCCATTATTCTTATGTTGTTGTACCCCAATAATCTCCTCAACTGATATCTGAACCTGTATTTTATATTGTTGGAGTGTTAAATAATTGTATAAACCCTGTTCCTAGTCAGTTTGTTTGCTACACTTTTCCGGCTAGAATAAAGTTTGTTTTGGAACTTATTGTCCACCTAGAATTGACTTTTGGGGTGCCTTTGTGACAATGTTATGTAATATATAGTGGATTATATCTATTATTATGATAGGAAGGAAATGCCTGTATGTAGTGGGATTTGGATATGTATTCAAGTCTGTTGTTTTACTCCAAGAAATTAAATAATCAGACACATTAAAAGCAGATTTAAAAATCATGCCACCACACTGCTATAATGACCTGACTTGATTTTCTGATGATGGATTGAGATTAAAATTCAGTTTAGATCAATTGAGGGTCTCTGACATGTTTTTTCATGGAGATTGAAGGAGACGGAAAGAAACGAGACTCATTGCTTTGATGTCCATACAAATAGCAACTAGCAGACATGCCAGATTAAGCTGGTGCTATCCTTAAAAATGTGAAATATTGAGCACTACACATCTCATGCATCCTGGAGGCTGGCACTGAGTTCTCATAGCATGTCCAGAGCACACAGGTTTGCAGTGGCAAACTGCTATTCAAGGTCCAAGCTGAGATATGATTCACTTTGTTTCTGCGTGTTTGTTTCTGGGGGATTGAAGCATATCAGTATTTGTACTGTTTTTAAATTACTTGTGTAGTTAAAGTATCTGCCAGTTACATTTTAAGTAACTGAATGAAAAAAGTCCTTGTTTATGTATAAATACATGTATATGTCTATGTGTTTCTATATGTGTAGCCAATTGAATGTCACCCACTGAGAGGCAGTATCATATAATTTAGACGACACAAACAGGAGGGGGAAAATTTACCTTAAGAAGAAGGTAACTTAAAAAATTTGACGGAGGGGATGTGAATCATATGTGGACTGTCAGGTTCATATATAATACTGTGTACTTATAGGATGATATTGTTTTGAGCATTACTATAGAGCGTGCAAAATGTGTGTGCCACAATGAACTCCAGTCTCTTACTTAAAAACTCACCTGAATCACTCTCATTCCTGGCTGATGATGGTTCTTTAATTACATTTCTTCTTCCTGCTGATTTCAACTGAGATGAATGGGAAGAATTTCCCCCACTTTCAGAAAATAGCCAGTTCAACTCTTAGCTCAGGTTTTCTCTGATGGAGAAGCTAACACGCCTGCTAAGGCATGAGGAGACATTCTTGAGATCCCTGATCCCCTCATTGTGCATTTGATGTTCACTTTGTCTCACTTATGAAAGCATTTTTTGGTTTATTTTTTTCACTCTCTTTATTCTACTTGCTGCATCTAGACTTGTAGTTTGTGAATGTTTCTTGAGCAATCTCCATCTCTTTCCTTTCAATCTACTCCTTCCTGGTGCTGGACTATCCTTTCTGTTTTCCCATTTCAGGGTTTTCATAAAAGAATCATAGAATGGTTTGAATTGTAATGGACCTTAAAGATTATTTAGTTTCAAACCCCCTGTCATGAGCAGGAGTGCATTCCACTAGACCAGGTTGATCAAAGTCCCATCCAGCCTGGCCTTGAACACTTCCAGAGGTGGGGCATCCACAGTTTCTCAGGGCAACTTGTTCTACTGCCTCATCTCCTTCATGGTGAAGTATTAATTCCTTATATCTAAATGAAGTGTACCCTCTTTTCAGTTTAAAGTCATTACCCCTTGTCCTATCACTCCATATGCTTGTAAATAATCCCTCTCCAGCTTTCCTGTAGGGCCCCTTTAGGTACTGGAAGGCTGGTGTAAGGTGTCCCTTGAGCCTTCTCTTCTCCAAGCTCAACAGAGCCTTCCTTCAGTCTGTCTTCATGGGGGAGCTGCTCCAGCCCTCTGATCATTTTCATCTCCTTCCTCTGGATTAGCTCAAACAGGTCCATGTCCCTCTTGTGTTGGGGTCCTCAGAGCTGAATACGGTACTGCAGGTGGTGTCCTACAAGAGCAGAGTAGAGGGAGAGAATCAGCTTCCTTGACCTGCTGATCACACTTCTTTTGACTCAGCCCAGGATACAATTAGCTTTCTGGGCTGCTAGCACACATTGCCAGCTCATAGTAGTTTTTTTGTCCACCAGTACCCCAAAGTACACTGCAGGGCTGCCCTCAACCCACTCATTGCCCAGCCTGTGACCATGTTTGGGATTGCCCCAACCCAGGTGCAGGGCCTTGCACTTGGCCTTGTTGAACATCTCTAGCTTGTCAAGCTCCCTCTGGATGACATCCCTTCCCTCTAGAGTATCAACCACAATGCTCAGTTTGGTGTCATCTGCAAATTTGTTAAAGGTACACTCAATCCCACTGTCCATGTCCCAAACAAATTGTGTGGTTCTGTGTCAGGAAAAAAGCTCCAAAACCACTGACTTAGTTTCTGGTCTGGTCCATCATATGCCATTATAAATAGTTGTGCTGGCATTAGGCATGGCATGGCAGAACTTCTTGATGTTATTATCTAATACTATTACCGTCATTGTGGGAGTATGTCAAGGTCTCTAAGGTATTGTATAAATGTGGTGAAAGAGACAATTCCAATCCCCCAAACTGGCAAGTTTAATAGACAAGACAGAGTGGAAACTAAGGCACACAGAGAGAAAAATAGCCTCCCTAAGGTCACACTGAAAGATTGTGACAAATAGAATAATTACAAGTCTCAGGCCAGTGCCTGACCTACTGAGCTGTCAAATGCAGATGGAAAACTTCCAGCTGCGTGGGGTAGGAGTCTCCACTAGCAGTTCCCGTTATTAGTATTTGGTCAAAGACAGTGAAGTTCTTTCAAGTTTTAAATGTCAGCTAACACACAGAGATTTTTTTGTTTTAATTGAAGATTTTCTAAACTATTTGATTATTATTTCAGTAAGGGATATTATGTTTTAAATGTGTTAAAAGGAGATAACTGTAAAGTGTTACTTCAGAGTACCCAGATGCATAAAGTATATGCAGTATTTTCATTACAGCTACCTAAGTAAATTATCTAGTCATGTATAAAGCAAACTTCATCGAAAAACCTTGTACCAAACACTGTACCAAGTAGCAGAAAAGCCCACAGAGTATGTATTATCATGAATCTCTTGAATAGTGACTCTAAAGAAGTGCAAGTGAGATTGAAAAATAAATGATGGAAGTCCAATGAAGTGGAACAAGATTTAGAAAACATGCACTCTGCTGTTTTACAAAATATATCCATCTTTTAAAGCTCATGTTTTTCTCCAGTGGTGCAAAAATAGCATTTCAAGAGAGTTTCCTTGTAATAAAGTTTTGAAAACAACACATGCATTTTTTTCCTTACAAAAGATAATAAAGCAGAGCAGAGTACAAAACAAAATGTTATTCCAGAGTGTATTATCATGGCATATGAATTCTATACAGAATAAATATAGGTTTCAGAGAAAGTATAAGATGGAGTGAAAATTACTGCATGTTGTGTAGAGGAATAAAACAGTCGTTGAGACACTTTGAGAAACATCTCATCTCACAAAAGCTTTCTTGTTGTTATTGACTTTTAAATTTTGAAGCCTTTTTCAAGGTTTACAGGGAACAAGAAAGTTGCCAGCAGAAATTGGTATGAGATGGGATATATTGCATTTTGCAATCAAAATATATTCCAATATAATAATTAAACTAACATTATCCTCCAGCTAGATGCTTTCCAAAAATGTCCCTAGTTTGAACTGGTAATGGGTAGAACGATTTCTAGTGTTCACAAGAAGGGTTCTTCATGACAGAGTAACAAGGAAGAGAGATTCAGTGTAAATGTGAAAGGTCAAAATAAATGTAATAGAAATAGAAAATAAAAAAAAAATCTCTTCTGACTATGTGATTTTAACTCAAAAATTATTCTGAAATGTACCGAGAAATCTATTACTTTTAAAATACAAAGGTCTTGTTAAAATTACTGTGAAATCTTTCCGAGACTAGGAAAATTCATTCTCACATCAAAGACTGTAGTTCTTAAAAGATAATTATCACAACAAAATATATTTACATAAAAGGACAAAAGTACTTTCCCTAAAAAGATTTTCCTCCTCTCTTCCCTACTCTATCTTGTAGAACCACAGAACCATCAAATTAATAGTGCATAATCTTTTTTAATGAACAGTCTTTCTATGTATAGAGGGACATGAGAGAATTGATTATTTGTTTTCTTTAACTTATTTCCCTATGGGATGGATCTGAAAAGTAATAGCAAATTTGAGAATATTAAAAAGCAGTTTCCCATTACAGGAAGAAAACCACTCAGCTTAGAATCTGATTATATATTAAGTGCAATTTATTTTTTATTCATCATGTCTTGAGAGAAGTGATTAAGTAGAATGTAAGCAATTGGGAATCTTGGACACAGCTGACTTCCCAAGAATTAATTTTATCTAAGGACACTAATGGTAGAAAGCAAACTTTTTTTCTTTGTCTAAAAGGTAATTGTTCTTCAAGGAATCTATAGGCACAATAGCATCAGTTTAACAATTGACTTTTAACAATAAATAGTTTTCAAAGACCAAGGATACAGGGATGTGTCTGACTGGCTCCAATGTGCAGTTGTGAGCCTGATGCCTGGCACCTGCTTAGCCTGCTAAATGAAGATCCTAAGCTAAGTAAACAGAAGGCAAGTTCAGGCCTATACGTCCTTCCTTGGAACGCAAGTTTTTTATTTTAGTATCAAAGGCATGGTGCCACAACTCAAATAATTTCCATGCCATTGCAGATTTTTATGTGCACCATATGTAGTTCATTAATGAATGGACTGTCTTATCTCAGGGACTGGATTGGGAGGAACACATGTCTTGTGTCTGCTGTTATTCATTGTATTAGTCACTTCACTTGTATTTGCTTTACTGTGGCTCTGCAGCTGTGTCTGTACTACTCAACTGAACAGTTCTAGGGCATGGATCCAACTACCAGAGCGTGGCTTGTCCATGGCCTTTCATGGCAGCCTAGGCAACATCCTCTCAGGCAACATCCAGGAGCAGCCTGGGGGTCAGCAGAGAGACAGCCTGGATGCGGCTCCTCCATTGCGGTGTGAGAGACCAGCTGTGTGCACACCTGCCTGGCCCTACCAGCTGGCTGCAAGACCGAAAAAACAAGCTCTTGCTCATTTTATGCCCAGATGAAGTGTCTACTGGTATAGTCTTCAGGGGCAGGCAGCTGTTTTATGTACATGGTGGTGGCACAAGAGGATTTTCAGCTTAGGTTTTATGGTGTAGAAATGATACTGGTATTGAAGTTTTAGATTTTTTTTATGGCGATACTAGATTTTGGGAAGAGGTAAACTAGTTAGTCACATCAGTAGCAGAAGGATCCTATCTCAAAGGGCAATCACATTTGATGGAATAGCATAGATGTTATGGTTATGGTCTAATATTCCACCAGATAGTTCTAAATTAAATATACTTTTCTTTCAAATGTATGCTTTCAAAAAATATGGTTTCATGTTTTGCCTTGTAAAAACAAAATCCCAATTTTTGTCAATACACCCTTGTTTTTTTAAACAAATCATAAAATTATAAAGTGACTTGTTCTTTGTGTGAGAATATAAATTTCCCCACTACTGACTGAGGTTTTATGAAGAAAACGTAATAACATTTGAAGTTAAAGCTACTCACAGCAATGTGAAATTAGTATTTTTGATGTTCTAAATAACATAAAAATGGCAGTTTAAAATCTTATATGTGGCTAGTACTAGTAGGAAGACATATAGAGCAAAATAGTCTGTAAAAACAACATTATCTGTGCACTTTGAACTTCCTGATTCTGTGGTCACTATATAGCCAAGTTCAATCTCAATAGTTCACAACATCTCATCAGCTAGAGTACATGATCTTCTTCCTGATGCTGATCAACACAGAAATTGTGCAAACCAGCTGAGTCAGCTGAATTCTCCCACCAACTGATAACCACCTAGAGTTTTTATTCTGATAAGTTTTGATTAACCTGAAATATTTCCTGAAACCTAAGCCCTACATGTACCATTTAGCTTTGTCAAAATCGTAAAGAACACCATGAACTGCTAAAAGCTTCAGAAAGATTTGCACCAGTTCAGCATGTACCTTTATTCTCCTTTTGTGGTGTTTTGTCTAGTGGAATTTGATGCCCAGGAACTGCATGTTTATATTAAACTACACATCAAGCTCCTGAAGCCAGACAGAAAATATTCTGTTGTACATTCCAAATTATCACTTTAGGTAAGCTCAATTTTTTTAGGTGAAAAAGAGTCACTGACAGTATTGGCATCACAGTAAACCTACATGCCATCAGTTTTGGAATATCTAGCAAAATTTCAGTGAAAACAGGCACATGGTTCACATGTATTTTACGCTCACATAATGTATGACTTTATGTATATTTAAATTACTGCTAAAATGATTAGTAAATAAGGGGTTCGTATTAAGTCTTACTCTTGTCACATAAAAGTTACTACCCAGAATGTTGGACTACAGTCTGCTACTGACAGATTTTAAGGTTGCTGAGCTGGTGTCTTGGACATTTTCCAACTCTGTTTGTTATGGCTCTCAAGACATTTTTAACCTAAGACTTTTTTCTAATACTGACAAAATTCTTCATATAGTTTGTTGAGTATTCTGTTTATGGCACATGCCACCCCAAAGGAAAAAAAAAAGAGCAAGAAAATTCTCAAAGTCATATCTCATTTTATGACTATTAAATCTGTTTTCTATATCAATGCTCTTACCATCATTTAAGTAAACTGAATGTATTTCCTTTATGGAATTTAAATGGGGTTTTTTTAGTCTTTCTGAGCACATGACAAGCAGTCAAAATCATTATTTACGTTAACAGTTTCTTCTTGATTTTTTTATTTTCTCTGTAATGTCTTATGGAGTTTACTTTTATTACTTTTATCTTTGGAAAGCTAAAAGTACAGTTTACAGTTTGTAAATTATTCAGCCCGCTTCAAGCATTTCAATGGCTATTTCAACCTCTTTTATTGAAAATGTCATAACTATCAGGACTTTTTATGAATAGAATAGAATAGAATAGAATAGAATAGAATAGAATAGAATAGAATAGAATAGAATAGAATAGAATAGAATATTTCAGTTGGAAGGAACATAAAATGGACATCTAGTCCAACTGCCTGACCAGTTCAAGCTAAAACACGTTATAAAGGACGTTGTCTAAATGCCTCTCACACTGGCAGGCTTGGGACATCACTCACCTCTCTAGGAAGCCTGTTCCAGTGTTTGACCATTCTCTCTGTAAAGAAATGATGCCTAATGACAAGTCTAAACTTCCCTTGGTGCAGCTTTGAACCATTCTCACATGTCCAGCCACTGGACACAAGGGAGAAGAGCTCAGCACCTCCCTCTCCATGTCCACTCCTCAGAAAGCTGTAGAGAGCAATGAGGTCACCCTTCAGCCTCCTTTTCTCCAAACTAGATGAGCCCAGAGTCCTCAGATGCTCTTCAAAAGGCATTCCTTCCAGCCCTTCCACCAGCTTTGTTGCCCTCCTCTGCCCTCTCTTAAATTGTGGGCCTCAGAAGTGCACACAGTGTGCAAGGTGAGGCCACACCAACGGTGAATACAGTGGGTTAATACCCTCTTTTAACTGGCTGGTTATGGCGTGTTTGATGATCCCCAGGATGTGGTTTGCCCTCTCAGCTGCCAGGGTACACATGGCTAACTCATAGTGAGCTGCTGTTGACCAGTGCACCCAGATCCCATTCTGGAGGGCTGCTGTCCAACCACTCCCTATACTTTTGCCCAGCATTACTTCAACCTAGGTGCAGAATAAGGCATTTGGATATATACTAAACCTAACTTTCAGGTTTCCTTCCTTCCTTCCTTCCTTCCTTCCTTCCTTCCTTCCTTCCTTCCTGAGATTAATACATTAGACTTTCTAAATCCACTTCTCACAATTATATTGCTGTGTTCCTTTGAAACATTCTCCAAAAGCTGCGGTTTTCAGTAGCTGAAATTTCACTGGCTCATAAAGTTTTATAGCTGCTTAATCACATTATCTCTAGGCTGTCACTCACTTGGAATATATTGAAGACCAGTAAAACAAGAGTCAGGAACATCTTAAAGGAGAACAAGACAAGCAAATTTTTTTCATGAAGTACTTCAATCAGTTCTATGACTGAGATCTGTTTTAGAGCTTGTCTAATTCAGTTATCTGGTTTTGAGATTATATTGGACTTTGAAATACATATTTACTTCAGCTAAGTTAATTTTGTTCCTAATCAAGATGAACTACATTTAAATAAGAAGCTCATCTGTCTTGCAGTATTTGTTTAAATTATCACCTTAAATTATGCTTTGTGGACAGTGATTTTTCCATGAAAGTAACACTTTCTTATTTTTCAAGTTGACTGTATTTTGCTCTTTGAAAAAACTGGACTTGGACTTTGGACTTAGATGTAAGGAGAGCAAATCTTGCCAGTTGTATTCTCTGAAGAGACAAAGTTGTTAATGGAAATGTTTTTCACAGAATTATAGAATGGTTAGAGTTGGAAGGGACCTCTGGAGATCATCTAGTTCCTTCTGGAACTGAAGTTTAACCGACGGAGCTAACTAAAATGCTTCTTAAACATGTAAAAATTGCCAAAATTGTCAACATTGACAACTAAATTAATTATCTGATTTATACAAGTAAATACAAAACACTGTAAATCACTACAAGTTGAACCATGAAGTGTGGTGTCAGCTTTTATCAATTTTTGTTTTAAGTAAACACTGAATTACATAAAATCAGAATATTTTTAACCTTTTCTTTTAATCAAGAAGGCACGTATTCAGAAGTATTGAATCATTTGATGTGTGTCAAATACATCTATCTCAGCGACACCATAGGTCTCAAAAGTACACTATCAATTCATGCCATCTGGAAAAGGTAAGTTACCCTCATTTTGAAATTACTTATGCCTGGTGTATATGCAGATATAGTAGACAGATTATAGCTCACTTACTCTCATGCCAACATGACTGGATGAGAAGTCACTCTGATCTAGAAGGAAGCAAGTCTCATTAGCCTGTTATTTTTGCAATATTTTCCTTCTTGGAAACATTTGCCAACTTTGGTGTAGCTTCAGGAGGAAAGGGCTACATTTAAATGCTACTAAATTAGCACCAAGGCAAGAAGGTGTTAGGGCACATTCTCTGCCTTTAAGGAAAACTGGCTTCATCTTTTTGCCTCTAAACAGGTTTTTTGCATCAAAATTACCTCAGGAGAATGATTCCCTACTGCCTTGAATAGTCTGGAAGACAAAGAATTGGTCAAGGCCAAAGCTGAGTCAGGGACCAGTATGCCAATTTTAGAGTTGAATGCCAAAGCTTTTGACCAGGTACTGTCTACTTTACTAGTACGTGTACCTCTGTAGGCGAGTTACAGCATGGAAATGAATTCCAATGAACAGTTAAACAGTGGCTTAATTGCTCTTCAGTGTTGCAGAGAATAAACAAATTACAGTTCCTAGATCCTAACTGCATCTTTAAGTGACTACATTGCTCTACAATGCTAGTCCTGATTTTCCAAGGTCATAAAAGCAATGTTTACTAGAACAAAGAAAATAATACATTTTCCAAAGCCACACTTAGCAGCTTAGTCAATGAAACATCTTTTTTCCCATTAACCTAAGAGAGCCTGACTCAGAAACTCAGACCTGTTTAATTAGTTTCAAGTTACAAACTAAAAATCAATAGTTATTTTCGAAAGATAAATATCTTGTTTGAAATATGCCAAGATATTTTGTAGGGTAACTTTTCTCAAACAGGAAAAAGTGGTCAGGCAAACAGCTCTCCAATTTCATGGAGCAGCATTCCTTTTCTAGCAGTTATTAGATATTTCAGACAAGAAGGTTGATTATCTGCATGTTCATAGGTGATTTAGTACTTTCCAAGAAAAAAGCAATCCACCGATAACAGTGTGACCTCTTAAAATCAGGTAAAAAAAGATTGTTTCCACTTAACTCTTTAGTATATTTAAAGAGAAAAAGTCATGACTAAAAGCAGAACATGAATATAAAGCAAATGCACACCCATAATGGGAAAATATATATATATATTTACTATCAATTAATTATTTTTTCTCTTCTTACAGTGCAAATGAAACTTAAGTTCATTATCATACAAAATCAGATTATGCTTTCGACATTCATTGTATGTAATAATTACAAGCCACACTATACAGGTAATCTAATAGTAATGATGTAAATATTACTTAAGATTACAGCTGAGCTTATTAGCTGTGGTTCATGACTGCAAGAATAGAACCCTACAACCGACAAAAGGTGGAGGCAGGAAAAACACGAACTACTGCCTCTATCAACAGCATTATGAATGCCATGGATGGTTTCTGCCAAGAGGAAGCAGTGAATTGAGATAAGCAAGACAGATGAACATTTAGTTACATCTAACAATAAATTACTTAAAAGATGTTGTAACAGTCTCAAAAATACTACATCCTACAATAAGTTTATTAAATTTAAAAAGATGATGCTATAAGGAAAACTAAACAAAACAAAACCAGAGAAGCCCCCAGGGAGTGTTAATTATGTTTTCACTGAATGGCAGTGTGTGACTCAGGTTTGGGGAGTGAATCTAGGAAGAACTGACTGGAGTACTGCATCCAGTTCTGGGCTCCCCAGTTTAATAAAGACAAGCAACTACTGAAGAGAGTGCAGCAGAGAGCTATGAAGATGATTAGGAGTCTGGAGCATCTTTCTTATGAGGAAAGACTGAGAGAGCTGGTTCTATTCAGCCTAGAGAAGAGAAGGCTGAGAGGGGATCTTATCCATGCTTTTAAATATCTGAAGGGTGGATGTCAAGAGGATGGACCGGAGTCTTATCCTGTTGTTGGGCACCACTGAAAAGCTGAAATGAGCACAGACTGAAAAACAGGGAATTCTATCTGAATATGAAGAACAACTTCTTTAAGGGTGACAGAGGCCTGGAACAGGCTGCCCAGAGGGAGAATCTCCTTCTCTGGAGATATTAAAAACCCATACAGACGTGAATCTGTGCAACCTGCTCTAGGTGAACCTGCTTTACAGGTGGGTTGGACTAGATGATCTCCAGAGTTCCCTTCCAACCCCAACCATTCTGTGATTCTGTCATTATGTGAAATACGCTCCACCTGGAAATACTTTAATTTATATTGATGCAACTTCTCTAAATCTTTGTTCTGCCTACAGAAGCTACTTTAGAATGACTTTAACACAAATCACCGAAATATTGTTATTCTGAGGTCAGGACAATTCTCTCTCAAATTGGTTGAATCACATTTACATACACAATCTTGCAGTGTTTAATTGCATATCTTAATTATACGTCTGGTCTCAAAGAGGGTTGACATACATGATTTCCTGACTTATTAGGACACTGAAGAGAAAAAAAAATCCAGTGTATATTGACAGCCAATGATAAGACAAGGGGCAATGGGTATAAACTGGAACATGGGAGGTTCCATCTAAATTTGAGAAGAAACTTCTCCATGGTGAGGGTGATGGAGCACTGGAACAGGCTACCCAGGGGGGTTGTGGAGTCTCCTTCTCTGGAGACATTCAAAACCCACCTGGACACCTTCCTGTGTAACCTCATGTAGGTGTTCCTGCTCTGGTGGGGGTATTGGACTAAATGATCTTTCGAGGTCCTTTCCAATGCCTAACATTCTGTGATTCCGTGACTGGAAATTAGTTCTAATTGTGATCCAACTTGTGTTAAGGAATGAGAATAACAAATTTAGGGAAGAAAGGAGAACATTATTCAGGAGGATAAGGAAAAATAAAGGAAATGAAGGCAGCTAGACAAGGGAAAGCCTATAAGAGATAAATGGTAAATGATGACACAATTAACTGAAGTTTTATTTACTGACAACCCACATTCTGGAGGTAACCACTTTATGTTATCCAGCCACACCTGACTAGAAGTAGTACCAGTAGTCCTTAGGGAGGATGGGAGAAAAGTACTTACAAAATTTCCCTTAGAAATGGCGCAATAAACATAGAAACAAGGTATTTGTAGAATTTTATAAAGAAGCAGCTTTTAAACCTGCAGTTCAATAGTTTTTGTCAGTTGATAGGAACAAATATCACCTTCTAATAGATCTACATGATTTCGAATTTATTTCAATATGAATTTAAGGAATTGTGATGCTTGAAACCTGTCACTGAAAACTTGACTTCTTGAGTAAGTAGAAGTTTTCATTTTGGCCCTCTTTAAAATTTAAAGAAGTATTTTAATTAATAATTCTAACGATGGCAGATGGCTATCAGCAGGATTAAAAAACCCATAATGAGAACATTCTCAGAGGTATATTAGAAGCAGACTTGGCAAATTGAATCACTATTTGAAGGAAATAGATTTTCAATTGGTTAAAGGACCACAGTGATTTTTGAGAGAAGAATAGAAAGACATACTGGGGAAAAGTGATAATTTTGACATCAGAACTAGAAGCAGGAATAAGTTGATAGAAACAGGAACTGCTTGTACCTATTAATATTATACTTAGGGAAAAGAAATAGTGTTAAGGCATGAGCCAACAGTCATTAAATGTTATTTGTTTGCACAAGCTCTAAACTAACTAGAGAAAGTCCTGATGGTAGCTGCTTTACCATGCTGATTAAAATGGATATAAGGGAGAATGAAGACCATAGTTGAGGTCACACAGAAAATTTCTGCCTCAGATTACATCCTTTTTCTGCTATGTGCATGCTATTATGACTATTATTATGAAAAAGACAAAAAAAATCAATGGGTTATTCTTGTGAACCAAGGACCCAGCCTTCGCTGCACTTATCACAGCAACTCTGAATGAGCAAAGTACTTAAGGACATAATTAACTTAGGATGAGTGGCCTGACTGATTCCAGCGCTCTGCTTTCACATGTGAAAAATTTGCCTGAATGAAGTCAAAGAGAAAAGAGCCGTTGACTTTGATGGAAAGTACTTTTCATAATTCTTGTCACCGGGTACTAAGAATATATATAATAATTATATATGTATATATATAAAAAATATATATAATGCAGACTGTGTTGCCCAAAGTATTTTTTTCAAGGCATGATTAACTTTAACTGTCCACTCCATCCCCTTCTATATGTTGTCACAGAAAAAGATAATTAAAACAGTCATAGGTTCTGTTTATAAGAGAAAATAAAGTACAAATGTACAAATTTTAAAGAGCTGATTTTACTTCTCAAACACTTCTGAAACTATTACACTAGTTGTATTAGCCTCAGCTGTTGTCAAATGCATTAGAAGTGTTTGTCTTAGGCATTCAAATCTTTCCGGAAAATCATCAAGAATTTTAGTACAAAACCAGTTCTTTTCCTCTGTATATCATCTTTCTGTTTCAGTACCCTTTTGGTAGCATGATCTGGCTTTTTGTAGCATACAGTCACACAACGGCCTGGATTCTCTAAGAACTGTAACTGCTCTGCACTGCTGAAAACTAGGTTCAAAAAAAGGACAAAACAATACCTAAGAAATCATTACAGTCCCTATTTTGTGAGTAGTGATTGCTTATCTGACAGGTTGATATTAAACTACAATGGCACATTTTGAGGCAAATAAGAGCTAATTACCCAGTACTCTCCAATTTTTCCACTACAGAAGAATAAAATAAATGCAGCAATGAAAGTCTATTCACATGTCTGAAAACACGGGCTGAAATTCCAAAAATAAAAATTTAACAGCAGGCTTTCTTTGACAATTATGGTTGGGATTTCATTATGGCATTATAATTATTGCATGTGTGAAAACTAGTAAAAAATGTTAGGAAACTGTCAAGGGCCACCTTTGCTTTTGGATATGGCCTGCAATTTTGGCTCTGAGAGCCTTGTAACCATAGTTTGCATCATCTCTCATTTTCAGATGTTACAGATGCTTAATTTTTACCTCCTCTTCACAAATATGACTAGGAAATCTTAGGACTCCCAACAGCTTCTGAATGGTTTCACAGCCCAACGCAGAATAGAGAACAAAAAAATGTCTGAAGACTTAGTAGAATGCTCTTTGAGCTTCCTTTAACGGTACTATAGTTTTCTGTAATAATTGTAGTACTGCTTCTCAGAAAGTGCTACATATGGCATCTTTTGGGATAGCAAGGTTGAGTAGCCACCATCAGACATAGCTAACAGCTCCCCTTAGGCAGATGCACTCTTGGTTTTCATTTCTTGCTCCCGTATCTCCTCCAATGTGAAGAACTGGATTGACTGACAGCACCAACCCAGAAAATGCTTGGAGTGAGATTCATTAGAACAGATGTAGCTCTCTTCTTCTGAATTAGTTTACTTACATCCTTTTATAGATAATATAGAGAAATAGACTTGGGACATGATTCATCCGACTTATTTTAGACATTTATTTTGGTGTGAGATGAATCATAAGCAAAGAGTGTTTTTTTCTTTCCATTGACATTATCAAAAGTCTAGACAACTAGTTCAGACGTAGATGTCTGTATTTATCCTGATTAATCATGCCCATGGAGGAGATGTAACCCCTGCAGGGTTTGAAATGAAAATCCAGAGTTCTGTTCAGTGAAAGAAGTAGAGTGAGAAAGCCATATACATCTAGAAAGAGCCTGCTGTGTATGGAAATTATTATTGAAACATGCAAAGACATTTTATCCAGTTTAGCTTGGATTGAAATATAGACTTAACTGAGACTGAGTGTGTCTGGAGCCTTTTGGATGGGTGACTGCTCTTAATATTTTTTTACAGTAAAACTTTATTACAGCTGCTAAATAAAACGTCATTTTTTCATACCTTTCATGAAGTTCATTTGTCTTTGCTCCTGAAAACAGCTACCTGTATTAAAAGTAGCTAACTGTATTAAAAGTAGCTACCTGTAACCCAGAAAAAAGGTGACACTCTGCTGACATGTAGGTCCCATTCTGGCTGGACATAAAAAAAAATGGAAATATTTCATTTCAAGACAATCAAGAACTAGAAACTCAGCTGACTGGGAAGCACTTCTGAAGAAGAACATAAAGTACAGAAGGTGTAACTATCTCTAAAGTAGGGATAAAAGATGAATGAATAGGTTAGAATACAACACACAACACTAAATGAAATTCTTATTACGACTATTTCTATTATTTTCGGACTTCCTGAGATAACTTTGTAGTATTTCAAAATACTATAGCCTGACCTGGTACCTTTTGTTTAATCCAGGCATCTGAAAGCTGCTTTGTTGGTCCGTGAAGGCAAAAGACTTTACTGTTTTCTTTGAGCTACAGATATGTATATATGGCTGAGAGAAATTGCTTTGTGGCTTATTGGCTACACTTAGAGCAGTAGAGTCAAAAGGGTGAGGGAGCAAAGCTGAGCACTGGCACATGACTGACTAAATTGTTAATTTCTCTGTTGGATTCCTGTTGTAGCTTTGACTTGGGCAAGGTAGCACAAGTATAGTGTAAGAGCTTAGCATGGGTTAGGGTCCATTTCCATCACACAGTTTGGATGCCACCATCTTTTTGTGAGAGGTAAAAGAAATTAGTTGTCTTTAATGTAATTAATTTATGCTGGTCCACTTAGTCTCAAGGCCAGAGAAGTAAAATCCAGTTGTTTCCTACACAATTATCAGCATCGTGGTCATGTTTGTTTTTCCTGTCTGCTGGCCCTTTTGCATGGATCACTGTATTCGAGTATTACAGGCTGGAACTGTAAATAGTCTATAGAATATACTTTTAGTTTTCCAGGAAAGTCAGTTTTTCTTGCAAAACACACTCACATACTTTTTTACCTAGGAGGATCAAGAGAACATCAAAATGGGCAACTGACCTGGTATGCCTAAGGCTGATTGATTATTACAGTGTCCACCTTGCGTCACTAAATGTCTCAAGGATTAAATCTGGGTAATCAGAAATAGATAGGCATTAGAAATAAATTTGTACTGCTTCATGGACCTGAAATGACAATGACATTTTAAAAGGTGTTTTATTAGAAGTTTACAGTTTTGTTTCATCTATCATTTCTCCAGTGGGACTTCTATAGAAATAATTATATTTGTGATATTTTGACTACTGTACAGATATATGCCATCATATATAAATTTAACAGTAGAGTTATGCCACAGAGCCAGACTTTCTGAAGTCAGGAGTCTTGTGAAAAATCATGAGGTGTGACATTTGTCTGTTTTGTTCACAAACTTATGAAACAGATGGGAATCTATGTCTGCTACTCCATTGGATTGGTAATTGCATCTTTAGCACACACAATTTGCTTCCACTGTCAAAATGTAGCAATTTAATAAGAAAGTAAAAATACACTGGTATTTTTTCATAAAGAGTGAAAGAAAGGCAAATTTTTACACAAAATGAAGTTTAAAAAAAATCTAGTAATTCCATTAGTTTTAATTGTCTAATAGTTTAATAGTGTAATCATTCTAAAAGTTTTATAAAGTTGTAAGAGAAAACATAACATAGGTTCAAGTTAGTCCAGGCCTTTTTGCAAATCTGCAATTTTCCTCTCAGCCCAAAAACATTGATATAGAATTATAGTTAATGTAGATCTGCACTGCAGTATAAACAAAGCTATAAAGGGATTGCAATAATCTCCAAAACATGTTTTATTAATTTTAAAAAAAAAGCATAATAAACTCTAGGTTAAAGTTAAACGTAAATTAAACACCAGCATGTTAAATTCAAACACTTGCAAATGATACTGACTTTCCCCTGTCGTGCACATTATTATGATTCGGATCTATTGGCTTTCCAGACTTAGATCATAATAGGTTTTGTTTTGGTTTGTTTTTTTTTTTTCCTTTTTTTTTTCTTTTTTAAATTTACTGATGATGTCCATTAAGGAAAGAATTACTGTTGTGCATTTATATAAAATTATAGAAATTCGAACACAATATGTGTTTGCCCTTGAGGTTCCACTGTGTCAGCAGCTGAAACAAACCTGTATGTGCAGTTCTCTGTGCTCATCTTTTTGGGTCTATTACAGAGTTTTTCTGTGCTTCTACAGTACTTAGATCCATGATGCTGTGATCCTGATAAATATCTTCTATTACACCTTGAAACAAAACTGCTCTTCACTTTTCATTCTGATAATAATTCTGAACTGCTTTTTCAAGGATTGCAAATGAACTGCTCCTGTGCAGCATAGCTTCTTCTATTTATAATTAAGACCAATTGGTAAGTTTGATTTTGTAAGTGGTTCTATTTTGATTATTTAGAAAGACATAAATATATAAAAATGTTTTTGGCCTTTTGTTAATTGGTGTACTCAAAGATGTATATAGATAAATCTGTAAACTCAATCGAACCCATGATACTCTACATTTATCGAGGCATCGTGTAATTGTAGAAACTTAATTTTTATCATTAAGATTATCTGTGGTTGACTGCTCTGATCAATCCAATCTCATCTATAATGAGATTTAAGCAAAGTATATTTTGAAATCAGGAACTGAACAAATTTATTCAGGAGGTTTTGCTGTAAAATACAAAGTAAAATCTTAACATGCAGAGTGTTTAACAGATAAATGACATTCAGTCCACAACACAACACAACTGAATTTCCTGGCTAAGGCAAATAATTATTTTTGTTTTTCTTCTGCTGGTATGTCATTCAGTTTAATCAAAGATGATGCAACATTTCTATTCCTTTTCTGATTTTAATAATCCTTATATAGAATAGAAGTTTACCTGCTAGTAGAAGTAAGCCAAGTACTTCCTAATCCTTCTTATTATCTTCTGACACTTAATGCTAGGTAAAAAAACAGGTTAGAGGAAAGCAATACACATCAAGCACTACTAAAGCTTGGATGTTTGTAATTTAGTCTCTTTTCTTCTTATTCTCTAGGAAAGGGTCATTGAGCCTGACTTTTACTATTCCTTTATGTTTTATACATATGTGTCTGGAAAAAAGTGATCTGGCTAAGAAGAAACCAGTCACTTGTTTTTCAGTGGTTTGGTCGGTTTATGAAAAATATAGTTCAGCTCGTTCAATAAACTGTTGTTTGGTCAATTATTTATTAGTTAAGTAAAGAATCAATGTTAATGAAAGAAGATACAGAAGAAGATATAGGACAGAAGAGCATTAGCTTTCTTGTTTTTCTGGTTTGTCTAAATGAAATACTTCATACCAGCAAAGAAGGAAGGGTATTTGAATTTTGTAGCAGGAATCTAGACAAAGAACAACTCTAGAAAAAATTCCTCCCTGGTGCAGAAAGTCCTTGATAAATAGAAACAATGAATTAGGAAAAAAAAATAAAAGGGAAATATTCCTTTAATATACATATTTCTTGTATGATTCCTAAAGATAAGTTCCCAGTCTTTTGGGTTTTTTTTGTATCTTTATGAACAGAACATAAAGATATTGCTGATGGAGCTCACAAATGTCACAAAAATAGGTGGAGGAAGTCATGACAGGTCATATCAGCAAAACCATCTCACTGCATGAGTAGCTGGCCTTATGATTCATGCTTTAATTCAAATAAATACAAGGTCATGCACCCAGAAACAGGAAAAAGATCATATTTGTAGCATGTGAGGGTTACCACTACTTTGGAAAGTAATGACTTCCAGAGGGATGAAGCAGCCATGTGAGATAATGTAACATGGATTTTCAGCATGTGCATATGGGCTTCTATTATTTCATTGATGAATTGGGAAATGTCAAATATAAATTGGAAGGGAATTTTACCTTTGTATGCCCTTTGGAAATCATTATTTGTTTAGTGTCCACTTTCCATAATTGTACCTCAAGAAAAGATTATTAACTGTTATAAATGGTTGAGAAGATAAAAGAAATAGCAGTAGATGAGCAAATATCTCTTTCTTATTTATTAGTAAGGAATTTCCAATAAAACTACCAGAGCCTGCTGGAATGATTAAATCCAGAATTTTATTTTTTCTAAAAGCTGAATTTCAGTCTGAAAATAGACACCTGATTTACCCAGGGATAAAGTTTATTGTATATTTTGTCTTGGCTTAACACATCTATGGCTCCTGCACTAGGCAATTGGGCTTGGTTGTTTATTTACTTCTGGTTTTAAGAATTAAAAAATAAAATCTGGAAGTCTTCACCAAGTTAAGATTGACTTTCAGATTCTGTGACAATAGAAAAAAGACTATCAAAAGACTATGTTTGGCATCATGACAGATAATTCATACGCAAGTAGATCAGAATGATCTCTCTGAAAGTTCCATCTGCTGTAAATGCTTCAAATGCTCTAATAACACTGGACAAAGTTTATGCTGAATTGTAAATGTTCGCTTCAAATGAAACAAAACCAGAAAGATAATATTTTTGCAGGTGAGGTAGATTCATAGGATATTAATTTATTGGAGGTTCTTGAAAATAAGGACTAAATATCACCTTTCTTTTGTCCCAGCTTCCTCTTTCTCTTCAGCACAATTTCCTTTCTTCCCTTCACGTCTCCCAGTCTCTCAGCCTGCCACAGTTAACCTAATAAATAGTTTCATGCTACAACAATGTTTTTTTTTTAATTCTGAAATACTGTTTTTTTGCTCACTCACACTAATGAAGAACTATGTATCATGCAAGTGGGAAATGAATAGCTGATGAAACATTTTGGTAAGTGAAACAGATTAACCTACAGGAAGGAGGAGAATTAATATGAGGGAATAGGAACTTTGGGTGAGTGAATGGAGCAATATCAAAATGTTTAATGGTCAGTCCATATCCAATGGACTCAGTGCAGTTCAAACATTCCTGGCTTACAAACAAAATATTTGTGTTAATTCATGGTGTAATCAGGCACTCACCTGTGTGTATAAAACAGTAATTTATTCCTATTTCAATAAGAGTTAACAGTATTAATCATGGAACTTTAAAATAAATTTAATTATTTCATACACTTTTCATGGAATGGATTTCTATCTGTAAACTTGATTTTTGTACCAGATTTTACACTCTTAACCTATTGTAAAGGCCATAAACTACTTTATACACCAATGATAACTTAGATTCATAACAATAGGGTTAAGTTTTGCAGTCTTAAAGCTATTGGCAAAGAAATACTACAGTTTTCAAAGAAAAGTTTTGGAATTTTGACTTGTGCTTTTTACAAAAAGATAAAAAAACATTTCATGAAAGAATACATCTTTCTGAAACATTAAAATGGTGTGCCTCCTATTCTCTGTAAGTCAATAAAATCACAGTTGTTAGAGTTGGAGAAGCTATCAGCTATCTGTAAAAATTAATGTACGATATCAAAGCGTTTATAGGACAAAGCAGTTAATTGTGCTCAGGTTCATTTAATTCATTTCATTTCTATGTGAAATCATATTAAACAAGAACTAAAGGTTTTGGACTTCACTATTTGTGCTCTTTACAAATAAACATACTTTACACTTTATGATGTAGTGTAATACATAAAAATATGTTTCATTAAGGATGACAGGGTTCAATTCTGATATATGCACTCACTCGTTCAGATTCTTTAAGCTTTAATCATACTATAAAGGCAATATATTGTAGGCTTAATTTAGATTCTTTATCTCCTAAATGTTGTGGAGCAGAGCACTTTTCTGTCAACAGCAAGACTAATTGCTATGCTTTGATAGAAGTTCCTTAAAAGATCAGACATATCAGTATAAATAAACACTCAGTTTCTAGAAGAAAATTATAGTGCATCAGGAAGATAGCATTGCTAATTATTCAGAATGCCTTTACCTGTTGAGGAACCAAAACAAGGAATCCTAAAATAAAATACATGCACAGGATAATTTACACTAGTTATAGACTATTTACCTGGAGAACACTTTGTTCAGCTGTAATTATCTTCTGGAATACTTTATGAAGTAGTGTCTTAGTCAAAAGCATAATGAAGTAAATTCTAGGGCTCTCATTCATTCATTAGAGGAATGAGAAGTTTACAATTACCATATCTTAGATTGGCAGCAATGCGCAAAAATGTTGATTTGAAATTTCAGCATAAATGCTCACTTTAAAATCGTTACCCTGACCTCAGAGTGTCCAGGAGACTTTTCATATTTTGAAATGGATTATTCGCCTGCTGCCAGAGCATCAGTGTGCTGACCAAACACATCACAAAGTCCCTTTCCCTTCTATTTAGGATACACTTGCTGTTCCTGTTGCTGCTTCTAACAAGAACAGGTTGCAGTCATTTAGATCCAGTCGAAGATTCTAGTGAAGCTCAGATGGGTCTTAAAACTCCACCTGAGCTAATTAGACTTGTTGATGTTTCTCTTAGAATGACTTTAAACCACATCTTATCTTAGAGAACCATTTAATTGTTGCCCATTCACAGACATTTGAATCTAGGCATAGGACTTGGAGTAAGGATGGCTATAATACAATGTTTGTTCACTAGAAATTATACTGCTAACAAAGTAACCACAACTATTTTTCTGCTACTTCCAGAAGGGAGGAAGGGGAAGGAAAAAAAAAAAAAAGATACTGTCTTTGAAACAACATATGAGGCTGTAATGCAAATTATTGCCTAATTTCTTAACTTGATTGTCTTAAAGAGAAAATATATCAGGTATATCTGTAGAAACACATTTTAGTGACCTAAGTCACTGGAATTTGCATTTTCACACCTTAGGCTCTCTATCATTAAATATAATCAAATGGTATCAACTGAATTTACCTGTTCAACTGTATCTGTTTATTCAATCTGTCTATAGAATCCCTCAAGTATCACTTCACCTCTACACAGGTGTCTCCCCTGACAATAATGTAAGGTGTCTAAGGACAAATTCTGCCACTACGTGCTCTCAGACAAACCTATTGCAAGAAACGGAATAAGAATTCACTCTTCAAAAAGGCAGGTAGTATTGTCGTAATGAAATTGGGGCATCTTTGCCAGATATACTTTAATCTTTACCCTCTGTTTTTGTTAGGTATTGCCAGTTCAAACAAGTTTCTAATTACAGTCTCAAAATGCAGTCTAAGACCATTTATTATACACCAACTCTGAAAATGCTTTTTAAAAACTCTCAAAGCATTGGGCTTTAACTTCCCACAATTTTATGTATGTCTTGTTTGCTTTAAACAGTCCATTAGTAAAATGGATGCTCTTGTGACTCTTATAATATATTTTTCTATAATATTTTTAAATTATTATTAAATGCTTATGATATCAATGCGTGCACTTGCATTTAAAAATGTTTGCAGGTGTGTGTAAGTGACCCATAAAATCATTTAAGAAAACATCACCAGGTAAGTGATAAGCAAATGGAGTGGTAATGCAAATCCAAATGTCCACATCTTAAAGCCTTGTGGAGATGCTAAGCAAGTTCTAAAGTTTGTAAGGAGAGAGTGGACCTGAATATATGCACTAAATCACAGACATTAGAAGGTTTTGTGTCCTTGAGGTGTATGATGCTCCTCCTGATGAAAGTGAGGTTTGCCGTACCAAGCTCACTCTGGTACAGCTGTCGTGAGAGAGCTCTTTTCCTTCCTAAACATCTCTAGAAAAAAAAATCAGTATAATTTAAACTTCTGAAGAAGAGAGTATTCCTGTTTTGTCCTCTCCTGAAGTATATCTTGGCTCTCATCATCTGATCAAAACAAGTAAATACAGCTGCAGAAACTCCTCTGCCTAATGGTCTTAAAATACCAGACAAGTATAACACAACTAGAATACCTTAACATCAGGGAAAATCCAAGAATCTGCTATATACTCTGAAAATATGTCTTCCATTTTATTTTTTCATTTTTCATGTTGACATGATTATTTATGCATTTTTCAGTTGTTGGTAGCTTTGATGCTCTCAGAGTTTGGGTGCCAGGCTTTCTGTGGTGGGTTGCAAGAATGACTTCTCCTAAGCCAGATTTAATCCATTTCGTAGCGAGTTATTGAGCCTTTTGCTAACTTTACTGGAGAGTCTGGGTAAGAACCAGAAAGGCACTTGTATCTTGAATTAGACTGAAGAGGAAGTTAGCTCTGTAAAACGAACTCAGTAAACTGCATATGAAACTAAAAAACTGTGTGTAGTATTTAGTAAATAACTTATTTGGGCATTTCAGCACTCATCAGAGAAACTCTGGACATGGTAGATTCATTTTTCTAAAGTTAGTCCCTTTACTTATATTGCAAATGAGCGGGCAGCCTACTTTACATGCCCATAATACGTCAGTTCAAGAAACTATATATATAAAAAAAATCCCAATCCAAACCAAAACACAAAAGTGGCAGTTATTGCCCATGAGTTTTGTTAGTTATTATATTTCACCATTTTGGAAATGGAGATCTAGGTTCCAATCTGCCCCTGGGAAAAGTTTCTCAAGTTGTGTGGTTTAAATCAAACTAACATCAAAATTATTTATTGATGTAATGACTGATACGTAGCTGGCAGTACCTGAATTATGCATTCAGGATCAATATCAATAATATCACAGATAAACTACAATATTGGATGCTTAAAAACTTTATGAACACTTGCAAATCTCTGAATACTCTTTTAAGACTAATGCCAGAAAGCTCTAATCACCTCCACCATCACACACACATGGACAAAGAGTTCTCTGCTGTTTCATTTATACCAGGACAACTTCCATCCAGATGTCGTTTTTCCTTTGGAACCAGGGGGGAAAACAAGATATCGACAAGGCATGATGCTTAAATGGGACTTACTAGTTCCTGTCAAATAGAACAAAATAGTCATTAGCTGTTTTTTGACATGAGTTTGGTCTATTGTGAGGACACAGAAACCCAGAATTTCTGTCACTGCAGTTCAGTGCATGGGATAGGCATCACTTTGTGTATGTAATTTTCATCAGACAATTTTTGGACATGGATTCTTCACCATAGCCAAATATTAGGCATTATAATGCAGAGCTAAACTTCTCCTGCAGATCCTGTTTAGCAGAGCTATAGCAGCCACAGAGGTTCAGAGCTCGGCTGTACCCATGTTTTCTGTGAAAGGCAGGGCAGTGGGTTCCTCACCCTTGGCCCTCTACTTGGCAAGTCCATGCGGTGTCAGACATAATTGAGTCTTGTGTGCAGGGCTTGACAGTGGCTTTTATTATACCTGGAGCAATTTAGAATTTAATTCAACCAAATAAACTTTTTTTTTTTTGTAAATCTCATTAATAATGGCATTATTTGTCATACATAATAAGGTTTAATTGCACTGTTTAAAGCCCAACAGCACTCATGTTGAACTGATTTTAATCTAAACGGCAAGTAGATAGGTTTCAAAAAAATTGCATTTGTAGATTTTATTCCAGTATTTCTTTCACTTAATATTGTAAATGATGCTTTATTTGAAAGTGTTCTCTGTTTACCAAAATTATTATGCAAACAAATTAAGTGTTCTAACATGTATTCAGAAGACATTTAAATGGCATTTGTAAATCAGAGAGTCAATTTAGAAAACTGCATGCTGCTTATAACTAAGAATATAGACTAGAAAAACAGTACAACTGTGATTGCATTTTGATGTGGGAAAAACAATATTTGGACTCTTATCCCAAGCAGAATCTAAAAAAGGGACTGCAGTAATCAATTTTGAAGTGCCAGTTCCCATTTCCAAAGTTATTTTTATATCCTATCTCTTCGTTCAAGATCATTTAAAGCCTTATCTACATATTCTGTGGACAAATCTCTGGCCAAATATTCTGACCGTTTTTCAAAACAAGTTGTCTCCATAAGAGATGGTGTGGCTGTGGGGGTAATAAAAGAAAGTCCAGTAGGCAGATGCTTGGAGCAATGACCTTTTTTGAGCTACTTTGTTTTTCCTACAAACTTCCTCTTCCTGATTTTGAGACAAAAATATGACCTTTTCTAGGGCTTTGACACATCTTAAGAGTTAAAAAAAACTCCTGACACTTTGATGCGGTTTTGCAGTGTGATGTCTATACACTGCCTCATTTATAAAAAGTGAACACCAAAAATTTTCAGCTGTGCTTCGAAGCTACATCAATATGCACTCAGAGCCCCTATATAATATTAGAATTATTCTTTAAGTGGATTGAGTAAATGGTTTTACCCTGACCATTGATCAAGCACTGGAAATGTGTAGGTCATTGTAAAAGGTAACTACAGAAAACAATAAATCATGTTGTGTGTTTTGTTTACTGAAGATATCTGTTGCAGCATATGGTGATAACCTTTGGCTGATAAAAGAGGGATAACATTTTAAATAATCATGAATACTGCTATGAGTTTTGAAAAATACTTTGCCACTCACCTAGCCCTTCATCACTTTCAAAATTACATGTTTTTTACAGAAACTTTTTCTTAGATACTCAACAGAATGTTGATTTAGCATTAAAGTCTTTCTAAAATAATAATCAAAAACCACTGGTGGGCAGGGATTATAAGAAAACTGGTTTTAGACTTCTGCAAGTGCCTCAAAATCAGAGTAGAATGGCATTAGAGCTGTGGAAAACTCAGCAGTTCCACTTGTCAAGAGATTTAAATGGTTTCATGGCCATGGGGCTTTTATTCAGCTGACTCTGTGCACTTTTCCATTCCCAGTTCCACTTCTGTTGCCTTGAGCTCAGTTCATAAATCATGTGCTCCAGCCTCCTGAACATCTCCAAGTTTAGCAACATCTTTCTTATATTTGGGCAACCAAAAACTGGGACAAATTTCCAAGTGCAGTCTAACGAGTGCTGAGTAGAGATGGGGATGGCTGCTTCCCTTATTTTTCTGGCTGTGCTCATGGTCCTACAGCCCAGGACACAGCCAACCTGACATGCTGCCTGGGTTTAATGCTCCAGCCTGTGTCCAGGGGATCCTGGGGCCTTTTTGATGGAGCTGCTCCTTGCCAGGCAGTGTTCAGCCTGTATCATTGCAAGGTAATCTGCAATATGTAATATGTGTATGTGATACACATATTTGTGATATGTAATTCTACAGAAGGTTAGAGATCTGTAGAACTGTCACATCTTTTCCATTCTGGGAAGTTTATTGTTAACAAGAAAAAAAAAATATTTTTCATAAACCTGTCTTAGAAAATACTGGCAGGTGAGATAAAATCAGTGTTGCAGAAGTATTTAACATACGCAATTGTGCTACTAACAAACGCAGCATCACTCAGGATGAGTTATTACATTCCCAACAGGCTCATTGCTAAATGCACCAGTCATGACACATGGAATGTCACAGGAAGTACCTTCACAAACTTTAACATGCAGTTGCCAGGGCTGGGGGGAATTGCCTGCCTAGATTGTGAAGCTCATTACTACAGGAAGAAATTTAGACTCCTAAAATGAAAAATACCAAAAATGATTGAATATTCATTTGAATTATCAAGAATTACTACAGTAAAACCCATTGTAAGTATAGGAATATCAGACCTTGTCCTCTAGGTGGAATACCAGTCTAAACCCATTAGAGTTGAAAAGCGAAATAGAAAAGTGAAATCACTTTCATACCATTGGTCTGAACCAATATAACAATTTGCATAAGGAAAAGAGTTGATATTAGTTGAGTTCAGCAATTATTAAAAAACAAGTATGTTTCCGATGAAGTATTCCAATATTTAAAAGCTAATGTGGGTAAGTATACTGTTAGGGATAAGCAGCATCAATTATTCAGGCAGGAAGGATAAAGAGGATGGTCTATAGAATTTTTTTCAGATACCACAAAAAAAGCAAAAGAAAAAAGGTTAAAAAACCAATTCATTCTCCCATATTTCTGCAAGAGCCAAAACACTGAGTGAGAAGAAAGTAAGCAATAACATCTATCAAGGAACCTCGTCACACACAGCAGGTAGATGACTTTCTTATTAGACGAACAACAATATTAATAAAATACAAGGGGCTGCAGACACTCATTCATACTGAGCCTCGAGCCATCAGACGGTGGTGGCAGTGGTGATTATACCAACAGAATCTATTAAAATGTTCCCTTCAGTGCCCTCTGTTGACTAGCTGACTTTTAATGATCATAAACTGCAGGATACTATTTGTGAAATAACTATCACCATTGAACTTCATCTCTCTAAATAAATATGTATTTTAATGAAAAACTCCTCTGGCTCAGGAGTGTAAAAAAAGTGTTTGCTCTTGCCTGTCTTTTAAAGATATTTCTTTTTGGTGGATTGTATTGTGAAGCAGTGGGGAGGGTAAGAATTCATACGCATTCTTTTCTCTCAATACTGCTATCAGTTATGAAGTCATCAAATAAATACTACCACAGTTGTTATGTCGTTAGCAGAACAGTGATATATCTGTAAGGAAACCACAAACACAAACTTGCTTGGCCTTTGGTTACAAACCTACCTCTCTATGTAGATGTCTCTAGCGAGGCTGAAACTAGATTTTTAGGCTGATATTTTGATTTGGTTCAGACTTTGTTGATCAGAAATCAGGAGGTGGAATATTTCTGAGTATTAGGGAATTCAGCTGTAGATTAGGATGCCAAGGGTTCAAATGAAAACAATCCACCTGCGCTTCTACATGCTGTGCATATAAAACGAGATCAAGCTTTACAAACAAATTTGATTTGAGGTGGGGCACAGGGGTGATAGCAAACCTTGGTGACCAGGGCTTACTTTAAAGTGTCTGTCCTCTCCCAGTTCATGGACTGTAAGATTTCTTGGATGCTCTGGAATTACTCAGCCCAAAATCTTGAGTCATCTAATTTTTTCTAGTACCACTAATGCAGCTGGCTTTGCAAATGAAGCCATCCTGTATATTTGTATCCTAAGTGAAAAGTTCTTCTTCTTCATCCAGAAACATTGCTCTGTCACAGGAGGCCACTTGTAGAGGGAATAAGGAAAGAGTTAACCAATACCAGCCTTCTCTTCTGCTGCTTCCCTGGACCAGCCCCCTGGTGAGGGCATTTTCACATGGTTTTATCTGAAATCCAAGTGTCACAGCTGCCTGTGCCTCCAGATTGAAGGAAAATTTAATATCAGTCCTTCTGAATTGATTCCCTGGAGCTTCATGTTGCTCTAATTTTCAGCTACCTAAATTTCTGGTGGCATGGATAAAAGGGGCAATGAGGGTGGCAAATTCCAGCTAGTCTCTCTTGCTGTGAAAGCTAAGAAAGGTCATCTGGAATATGTGAATACATCTAGCAGCAGTGGAAAGTAATAAGCTCCACAAAACAGAATCTTCCATTCAATTTATATTTTATGTTCTTCAGCAATGATCTGTATAGCCTTCCTGGAAAGTTTCCAAAATTTGAATTACATTATCTGTACTGATTTACAGGACGTATCTGGGAGTGGGAGTGTGGAAATGTTCTGTATTGGGAAGTCCTAAAATTATATTATTTGGGAATGCAAAGAATCATTGCTGCCTCTCTGATTTTAACAACACTGTGCACCATAGATTTATCATTCAAAGTCATTATTACTTATAATTTTAAGAACACGTTGCCAAATTTTGCAGTGCTTATTCACTCTGCCTGTCTGTGGATATAGCGAACAGAGCAGCAGGTGTGCCCATATTTCCTACCTTTGTCTCTTTCATAGAGTCTGCATGAGAGAAATGATACCTGTCATATCACAAAGAACAGTTTTTGCTAACACAATTCATTCAAAATATCTCAAAGCAGAAAGGAATTGGTTAGCATCCAGCAGACTTCATGTAATCTATACTTTAGCTTACTCCAGCCATTACTGGTGCAGTGCTAGCCAGGGAACAGCCAGAAGCTGAAACAGTTCAGGTGTCTTCAACCTTTTTCTCAGCTGGATAAGCCTATATTTGACGGATGTTACAAAGAGGACACAGTGCCCATTCTCCCTTCAGCCCCCTTTCTTTCCTCATCCATCCTGTTTACTGAGGAGGTCGTATAACACAGGAAAAGCTGTGGGGTTGCATAACTGTGGCACTGCAATTTCAGCTGTTGCCAGCATGTGGAACAAGGCCTGGACGTTATAGACGCTGACCCTTGTCTCATAAAAACGTGAGGATGAGGCGCTTCATTCACGGGGCTTTTGAAGCCTTTCTTAAGTGCATAACGATGGGAGACAGTGGCTCAGAAAATTGCCTTCTAAGGATTTTTTTTGTCCTAGTTTCTCTCTCCTTTTCTGCCTACAACACGAACAACCACAGCAACTTTATGGTAATTTTGATATGGAAATTTTCAGGGTAGTTATGACCGTGAAACTCCTGCAGAGTTCAGAAATAAGGATATTAGGAGTTTCTTCACAGACTTGATTCCCATCATATTGCCATGCCTTGACGCACACAGTATCTCTGTAAGGTCATGAAACATTATTGATTATCATTCTTGTTCTATTTTTCAGGAACTGAGATGGAAATTAAATTATCTGAGGTTGCACAGGCAGAACTCAAGCTTGTCCCCTTTGTCTTTTGTGTTTGAGCTTATCCTTTAACTACAAGCTAATGCGGTCTCTACTATTTACAAAGAAAATGTAATAAAATAATCTTTTGATGTAAGACATTCACATGGCTTATAAGGGAAAAAAGTGGACGTAGGTCAAACTCCAGGTCACTATTGAGAGGGAAAGCTACAATAAGTTTAATGTTTTCACATAGGCCTGTGCGCATTTGGTCTGGATGGTGTGAGCACAAACGGGGAAAGCTGCAGCCTGGCTTTTGTTCTTCCTTGCCTCCACGTGAGCTGCTCCTGGCTTCACTTCCAGTGACATGGAGATCAGAGGACTGCTCCTAATCTTACTTTTTGCTTCCTGTTGCAGTCATAAGCTGTAAGGCTTATTAGGAGGGACTTGCAGTTGCCTGAAGTAACAGTAACACCTGAAAGACTTTGCCTCCAAACTTCTGCTCCAATATGTCTATTCACTCAAATAAAAAAAATTCAGCTTGCAGTAAGTTTAAGAAAGAGAAGAATGTGAACATACACAAGTTTTAACAAAAGCTACACTTTCCTGAATGGAAACAATGTTGTTTTTAATACATTTGTTGTTCTCTACTGTCATCATGGCTTGTTTTGGCCTAAATGTTAATAAAAAACAAACAAACTCCCCTGTGTTTCAAATTATTCAGTGTAGCTGTAGGTACCAATTCCTACATTTCCTTGAGACTCTTCTTGCAGAAGAACAACAGATAATTTGAAAACATAAATATTTATTTTTGCTTTGGGACATAATAATATGAAGATTTATGGTAAGCATATTTGATTTTCAGTCTATTTGCTGTGCTGATGACTAAAGATAGGTGAGAAGACAGAATACACTAGTGGGTAGCAGAGAAACCTCATGGTATAAAGGTAATAAATAGATCGTATTTCTCTGAAATTAGACAGACCAATTTGCTGCTCCACAATGCTGCTGGTTTGAGTCTTAAAATTCCATGTGTTGTATAACACTTCACGTTTGATGGTGTGAAAGTCTCCATACTGTAGCAGGAAAGCAACGTGGACCCAAATCCGTAACTATTCTTTCAGTCAAGGCATTTCCCCCTAAGTGTTTTGAATAAATGATATAAGATTATACTATCCTCAGAATTTCATTATAATTAAAGACAGAAACGAAGATGGTTGAGGAATATCTTATGAGCTTTATGTTAGGAATAAAAACAAATACTTACAGATGTTCTTGAAAATGCATCAGGAAAACAAAGAATTGAAAGAGAAATAAAAGAGGTTAAAGCTACTGTGAATCTCATGGAAGCATCAGCGTTATATTTGTTAATTATATTGTTACATTTGCTGGATATTCTGCTGAAGTATTCATTTTTTATTGAAAGCACATCAGCCACTTCTTTCTCCATAAGAATATTTCCTCTGCTTAGAGACTAGTGCCTTTATCATGCAGATCTTGTAATTTCATTTTATGAAGCAACTCTCCTAACCTCAATCAGATATTAGTACTTGGGAAAGAAGCGATAGCTAGTTGCAGTTCTATTCCAGATAGCACAGTCACTTTACTGTCCCAGCACCTGGAAGAACAGAGCAGTGAGCTGACCATCCACCAGATCTAGTTCTCTCTCTCTGCCTCCCATTTTCTTTTTGGGGAGATGAGGAACTATATTTACATTGCAGTGTTTTGATCCAGATTGAGGTTTCACTTTTGCAGATGTTCATTCTCTTACATGTCTAGGTCAGTGAAAGTAAGGGCATAGAAGTGTACGTTTCATCCAGAATGAAAGGAGATAAATTTTTGCTCCTGTGGAATCATATGAACACTCCAGTTGGGGCTGGAGTTTTAAGAGGAAGTTCCGAGAAACTGTAGTTTTCTCTGAGGATGTATTTTAAGAAAAGCGACAGTTCTATCATACCATTAAAGTATATTTTATTTTAGGATCTAAAATTCTTATGCCTTACTGTACAAAAAGGCAAAACTCAAGCACTCAAAGGGAAAAGCAGTTGAGAGATAATTGCAAGATAAAGGATAGATGAGATTGAAGCTAGACATGTTAAAATATGAGGTCTTCCAAAAATGATAGTCAGAAAAGTTTTGTCAAAGACGCTTCCTAAATCTTGCTGGGAAAAAAAAAAAATGATCTGTGGTAGCTATTAGAAGATAAATTAATTGCCTTAGAAATGTGTTTTCTTATATTCCAGATAATAATAATTATTTTTTATTTAGTTTTCACTTACTTCCCCAGCCATGTTGTCTAGTTTATATTAGTCAGAGATTATACTTAATTTTTTTTCCAGGGAAATTAAATTTTAATTATTTTTGTGTATTTCATGCCTATATCAATAACTTGAAAGAATTAGGTTTCGGGGTTGAATTCAGTTTGATGGGTAAGCTTTACTCTTCACTCTGCCTTACTTCTCTAAATCCTGACCAAGGACTATTGTGATGTCTACTTGTTTTTCTGAAATGGATAGCAGGTCAAATCGTCTTTCTAAAACTTTGTCCACACAGCTTCTAGATAGTTTTTATTATTTTTCTTTGAAAGGAAGGAATGTTTCTGAAAGTTCTACTTACAGCCGATAATAGTCACAGAGACTTAATTTCTCTATTTACTGAGGAATGATGTGGGCAGTTTTTCTTGAAACTGTGATTACTCCTTAACTCTGAGCTTTTCATCCTCATTGCTCCAGTGTGAAGCCTGCAGGAAGACAGGTATATGAGTGAAAATACTGAGAACTTAAGTGTGATGACTCCTTAAGCATATGCTCAGAAATTTATCACATTCTTAGTTCCAGAAATGCCAGTCAAGACGTCTAATAACAGCAAACATAGCAGATTGCTTCAGCACGTAGGCAGGTATTCAAAATGAAAGTGATTACTACTCTGTTTTGCAGAACAGATCACAGAGTTTGGCCTAAATTTCAATTAATAATTTGGAAATTTGGTAGCATTTTCAAGCAGTTTTTTGATCAATAATTTCAGAGGTGAGAATGTACATTTATAATTTATGATAAAATAATCTATACATTATGGCATGGGGCATGTTCTATGTGTGTTTTCCCCACAAAATCTAATGGAAGTCTGAAAAAACAAGCTGGTGTTAATTTTAAACTATGGGTCTTAATTTCTTTTTCTTTTCTTATTTTTTTTTCTTACAGTCAGAGCTAATACGTGTTTCAGAAAGATGCCCAGCCACTTCTCAGAATTCTTCCACTCAATTCATCAATTTGAATTAAATTCAATACACATTAAATTCTAACTTACATTGTTATTATTACACGTTATCACAAACCACTCTCTCTGACTTTAATAGTGATTCTAATGCTGTACCTGTTGCCTTATTCATAATGTCTAATTTGTGCAGACTTATTAAAATCATGGTGCAATACACTTTCTTATTAATCTTTGGAATTCTGCATTTGTTTTAGACAACCTTGACTTCTAAGATTTATTTTCTTGTCTATGTAGTTATGCTGTAATAAAACTAGTATTGGAGGTACAGAAGGCTTCACTCACCCATACAAAGGCATCTAGTGCCATTTAAGATGTCTTAGACTATTCTGTCTGCCTACACAGGGCACAAATCTCCCTGTATTTATCATACCATATCTACCACCTCTGTGCATATGTCTTAGACATACTAGGCACGAGGAGTCAAATAGCACTAGAAAGTTGTTTGTAGAAAACTGAACTCCATAATGTGTGATTCATCACATCCAACTTTTCCCTGCTAATCATGCTCAAAGTATTGAGATAAGAGACTGCTGTAGTTAGTGAAGGGAGAACTATATAAGGGAATTCAATCCAATCTAATATGGGGCACAACTCAGTTGCCTAACTATAGGTCTTCAATGACACTTCTGGTGTCCTGTAGCAATTTACCAATGTTCCAGTTGCCACAAGAGCCTGAGTCTGTTTTAAATCCTCTGTCATATCTACCAGCCCTATGTGTGTGCCTTGAATACTTCAGAGCATAAACACTTGTATGTAGGCCAGTGAGTCCCACTCCTAGTGGCTGATTTCTGACCCGTATTTTAGACTTGACTGCCTGTCTTGATCAATCTGTAAAGCTCTACTGACTCACCTAAACGTAGGCATCTAATGTTAGCTGAGATGCCTAGAGAATCAGATATCTATGCAAAGCTGACAAATGTGGCAAGAACTACAGGATATCCATACCCTTCTGGAAAGCACGCAGAATTCAAGTGAGGTAATGTAGTTCTTCTCACATAACTGTAGATACTAAAAAAATGAATCAAGTTTTGTGGCTAGAATGGTAATTTAGACCCCTGTGTGCCTGCTTATGCTCATCCAAATATCTAAATGTCTCAAACTGAATCCTTTTACTAGAGCTGATTTGTCTTTCTCCTCATATATATGAGAATCAAAGAAATCATCCTTCATTCCCCATTCATCTCTCAGTTCTGAAACTGATCTTTTCTTTGCAGTCCAAAAAGTAAAACCTACAAAAATGCATCAGCGAAATAATTGAATGAAGCCTGATCATTGGTAGTGAGCATCTTACTGAAATGAAAGAATGAAAAGCAATCACTGTGCAAGGCTGCAACAGAAACTAACCTGTAAGAGAATTCTGGAAAGATAATCTCACATAACCAAGATGAAACTAATGGCCAGCACCGGACATATTGGTGCACTCTTTTTTTATGCTGCAAGACTATATAAATCAAATGTAAATTAAACATTTGCATGTGGAAATAATGTAGTTCTTCCCTTGAACTCGTTAGTATTCCGAGATCAAAGAAGAACATGTGAGTTACAATCACAGAACTATAATACAACTCCCTTTTTAATTTTTTTGAGGCAGCCACAAACCCAACAAAATGTTATAAACTGTGTAGTGCACCTATTTCAGAAGATGGGTTTACTGGATTCTTGAAGAAAATATCCTCCATCCAAACTGAAAAAAAAATTACATCATGGTAGCTACTAGGATTAATAAAATAGTTTAAAGATGGGAAAAGTAAAGTAAGACAAAGAGTACACAAAGGTGAATTACTAACATAGTGGAAGAATGAGCTGAAAAGATTCCTTAGCCTGAGAATAATAGTTACTCCTGTGGTAATGGATAGTTCTTGCAATAGCAGATGTGAAACATTTTCTATGGCCACGAGCAAGATGAAATGAATTAGTGATGAAGTCTAGGTAATGCCCTCCCCTTCCTTACATTTTTTAGTTGGCAGATGATTTGAACAATTTTTCTGCAGAGTATACCTAACAGTATGCATGGGAATAGTCCCTAGTGATAGTCAGGGACAATTCAAGAAGAAACACTTATATTTCTCATGATCATTGTGGTTTCCTTACTGCACTGATTCCACAGTATCTCTGATACTCTCAGCTGTTTGATGCTACATCAGACCCATCCTTAATGGTTGTCAATTGAAGGCTAAGTCCCATTTTTATTATTTTCAGTGTTGCATTGCTCTTTTAGAGCTTAATAAAAGAAGCTGGTAATTATCCCTATGTTTAGATTGATCAAGGTTTCAAATTATAATATTTTTTGTAACTTTTTAATCCTCTTTTATTTACACTCTGAGTAATCTCTCAAGCAATGGCATGTCTTTCTTATCCCATAAAATACAGCCAATGGAGTGTGTAAGTGTCTTAATGAACAAACCACATACTCCTGCTAACACAACAGCAGATCTGAGCACATTCAAAGCATCTGTGGTGGGCAGATTTACCGTCAGTTCCTGCTCAAGAGTAGCCACTCTCCCTTGAAACTAAATTGATATTCTCTCAACATCTGTTAAGAAGAAGGTAATGAGATTCTCATTTGACATTTTTCCATGCCATGGACAAACATTTTTATAATAAATCTGATTAAGTTAGGATATGGAGTCCCCGCAGTCAAAGAACAGTTTTGAAGAAACTGAAAGAAACTGAAAGAAATTGCGTGTCAACGCATAGAAAAAGGAGTTCTTGCAGAGAGAATGAACATCAACTTAACAGATACATAATTTCATTCTAAATGTTGTTCACATGACAGATGCACACACACTGCAGTCTGGATACCCTGTTGTTAGAAAGAGAGAAAGCTTGCCCAGGGAGAATCCAGGACACCCATGTACAAAGGAATAAAAAATTATATAGGAAGAGTTGTGAAATGTGTAAGTACACAGATTAGAAATGCTGAATTAATGGATTTTTTTTTGTCCCAGATAGATATATGCATCTTTCTTCTTATTCTTTTCCTTCACTGTGTTTTACATTTTTATAGATTTCTGCTCCCACTGTTCACAGATTATGGCATTAAACACTGCTTTATTATTCTAAAGTCACTCATTCACTTTCATTGGAACATCAAATTATATCATGAGGTTCATAGGACAGAATAAAGAATATTCATTTTCCCTGCGTTTATTTATTGTTTTATGTTTTAGCATGCAAAATATTTTTTCCAGAAAATTCACTCCTGACGCAAATTCTCTTAACAATATGGGTATTGTGTCAAATTGTTTATGCTTTATGTCACAAAAAGTGTAATTTATGTAAACTTCTGGGCTCTATTAAAATATATACATTTGTATGGGATGTTATTGCATTCCTGTTTCATGCAACAATACAGTTTCTGATGACATGAAGAGAGTATTATTCTTTTTGTTTAGATTATCTTCACAGCACAGTTAAATTTATTTGTTTACACTTCACTGCAAAACGACAAGGATCATCAAAAGGCTATTATTTGTATACAGTATAAAAAAACAAACAAAGCAAACCAAACCCAAACAAGGCTACTTTTGTTTTCATTAATAGGGAAGGGAAACATATAAAAAACTCATTTGCTCATCGATGTGGAAGTTGAGACAAAGTCACAATGTCTAGTTCAGTTTAATAGAGGGTACTTTTGAGAAATTGTTTCGGAAACTGTTCCTTGTCTCCTGGGATTAGCTGCTTGTTCCTTAGATAATTACTACACTGATCCGTATTGTCCTAGCAAACTGCTTTGGAAGGTAAGTTTAAGTATGTGCTCGTACTAACCCTTGATGCTTAACAGATCCTTATGCTATCTATTTATGAACTCAGAAGAATTCAGTAGACACTGATATCTTTCTCGTTGGAAAATAGATTTTTCTGTACCACAGAGGAAAAATATATGCCTGAAGAGGAGAGGTTATTCAAGTGCTGCTCTATGATTCCCATGTTCTGGTAAGAAGGAATGGCCTGATAGTCTCCAGCATTCTCTCAGAACATTTTCTAATATACTATAATAGCACAAGCTGCTTTTACAACTCAGACTTTGTTTTTAACCTAATCTTTTCCAAGATTCTGAAGTGAATTGTCCCTATTGATAATTTTTTTGCACTTTGAAGGGTCTTTTTTGGCTCAGGGCAACTATTACTTTCACAAGTACACCTTAGAATGGCTTGAGAGTTAGTACAGGCCAGGAATAATTGTGAGTAAAAGGCTTGGATGATGCCATTGTATTTTGAAGAGTAAGAGCATTTATTCATATGGATACAAGCTGTGCAGAGCCAAATAGCTTCAGGACAAGAGAACTGATGGCTCTGGCCAAGTGTGTTTGCCGTTTTCCATTAGATGGATGTTGCATAGCCCACATCTCTGTAAACATAGTTTTCTAGACTCAACAGTAATTTAAGTACTCTTTGATATATGTGTAAAACTAAAGGGAGGAAAAAACCCAGCAAACTCAAATCTTTATATGTGACAGCTTTACTTTCCATCTCAATCCATTAAATGATTTTCCTTGTGATCCATGCATGAGCATATGTGGTATTTGGTAAATAAAACTATTGAATGCTTTGCAACCCTAGGGACTCTTCTTGAACGTCTGCATTGTTGGAAACGGTCTGCAACATGGATTCTGTGAACTGCTACACAATGTCATAATTTCTCTCTGAGATAGCAAAGAGAAGTTTGGAAAGGATCAAACTTGCAAAACCAATAATTTCCTAAGAGACTGAAGAAATTCTTATGGCTAAGGCAGACTTAGATGAAAACATAGGTTTAGTTTAGGAAATTTCATTTTGCATGCTTTGTTTTTACTAGAAGCAGTAAACTATCTATTCTAAGCTTTTCCAAGAGGTTAAGAAGAATAACTGTTAACCGTTAAGGCATCAGAAAAAGTTCAGGAACAAGCTGATGAACAACTCACTTCTGCTATTGATCTGTAGCATCTTTGTAGGGTACTTTTCAAAACACAGAGATTTCACATTCCCCCCCTTAAGAATTTACATGTTAATTATCACCACAGGTTATATGTTTCTATTTTGCTGTATACAATCAATCCCTAAATTCTGAGTTGATCTTCATAATATTCAGGGGTATACTGTTCTTTTCCTCTTGAATTCTTCCTGGTAAATGTTTGGGAGAATACAAGGTGAGTTAGACAGTATTGTATCAATCCTGAAAAATTAGCAGTATAACATTGTCTTGGTTTAGCCCCAGCTGGCAACTAAGTACCATGCAGCCACTTCCTCACTCCTTTCCCCACGGTGGGGTGGGGAGGAGAATTGAGAAAAAAAAAGGTAGAGCTTGTGGGTTAGGATAAAAACAGTTTAACAGGATAGCAAATGAAGAGATAAACAACAGCAATACCAAGAAAATAATATACAAAGCGAGGGATAGACAGCAGAATTACTTACCACCCTGAAAAACAATGACCACACCACTCCAGAGCAGCAATTACCACCCCCAGCCATATCCCTCAACTTGTATACTGAGTATGATGCCACATGGTATCAAATATCACTTTGACTAGTTTGTCTCCACTGTGTCCCCTCCCACCTTCCTGTGAAAACTTTATCTCAGCCAAGCCCAGGACAAACATGGATTTTCCAGTGGCTGTGTACACTCCCTGGCACTGTTAAAACAGTAGTAGAGACATAATCACTGATGCTGAGTGACAAGGTCTTGCTCCTCAGGCAAACAAGAAAGTTCAGGAGTTCATATAAACAGACAAATATATTTTCATAATGCTCTTTTCTGTTTGGATTTCTACCTCTGAATTATAGTATAGAGAAAATCATATAAGATATTCTATTATGTGATAAAGCACTTGTAACTGTGATCTTCAAGAATAACAAGAAGGAGGATCTGGGGAACTGGAAGTTAGTCAGCCTCACCTTGGTCCCTAGGAAGGTGATAGGAAAAGCCCTGGAAACAATTTCTGAAGACATGAAGGACAGGAAGGTGATTGGGAGCAGTTGGCATGGATTTACAAATGGGAAATCATATAGAAAAAAACTGGTAGCCTTCTATAATGAGATTACTTATTTACTGGAGGAGGAAAGAGCAGTTAATGTTGTTTACATTGGCTTTAGTAGCTCTTTAAAATGTCTCCCATAACATCCTCATAGGCAAGCTAACAAAGTATAGTTTAGATATGGAGACAGTGAGGTAGACTGAAAACTGCATGAACAGTAGGGCCTAGAGGGTTTTGATTAGTGGCAGAAAGTACAGTGGGAGGCCAGTCACAAGTGGTGTACCCCAGGGGTCAATATTGGGCAAATACAGTTAAATATCTTCATTAATAATGGGACAGAGTACAAGCTCAGCAAGTTTGCAGATAACACAAAGCTATGAGGAGTAGCTGATACACCAGGTGGTTGTGCTACTTTTTAAAGAGTGCTGAACAGACTGGAGAAATGTGCCTAGAAGAACCTTATGAGGTTCAAAAGAAGGAAATTCAAAGTTTTCCCTCTCAAGAGGAATAACCTCATCCACATGTATATGCTGGGGGGTGGAATGGGGTGACTATGTGGAAATCAGCTCTGCAGAGAAGGACCTTGATTTCTTGCTGGACATGAGCCAATGATAGATCTGCTTGGCAAAGATGGCCAAGAACATTCTGGTAAGAATTAAGAGGAATGCTGCCATCAGATTGAGGAAGGTGATACTTCCCCTCTGCTCAGCACTGGTAAGACACATTTGGAGTGCTGGGTCCAGCTCTTGGTTCCTCAGTACAAGAAAGATACGGACTTACTGGTATGGTTCCAGTATAGGCCCACAAAGATCATGAAAGTGTTGAAGCATTTCTTCTATGAAGAAAGGATGAGAGAACTGGGAGCATTTAGCCTGGAGAACAGAAGGCTAAAGAAAATATGCAATTGGAGGGAAAAAAGATGCAGGAGTCAGTCTCTACTCAGTGGTACCCACTGATACGACGACACAAACTTAGCACAAATTAAAACAAAAACAACCAACCAACCAAACAAACAAACAAAAACACACACAAAATACCCCACAGGACATTTAATTCAATGATAAGAAAATAACTTACTTTCCTGTGAGGGTAACTGAACACTTGAATAAGTTACACAGAAGTTGTAGAGCCTCCAGCCCTGGAGATATTCTAAAACCACTTGACACAGTCCTGGGTGACCTGCTGTAGGTGGTCCTGTTGGAGTAAAGTGGCTGGACTAAAAGGTCTCCTCAAGTCCCCTTCAACCTCAACAACAGTGTGAAAATCTGGATGGACAAATAAACAGCAATTACAAAATGTATTTAAATGGATACTCCTATATGTTAACAAACAGACAACAAACCAACACAGCTAGATTTAATGCAACTCTCAGTGAAAGCAGAGTTTAATAAAACAAAATAAAGCTGAATACAAGGAATGACCCAGCAGACTTTGAATGAGCAGGCAAGCAAACCAAAAGGGTAAACTTTTAACATCTGATCTTTCGAAACAGTTTCCTCAAAGAGTCCTTGAACCTGAAACATGAAAGCAATAGCATTGTACAACACAGTGCCATTCTGACCTCCACAGGACTGTTCATGCAATAAGGTATTAGCATGGTATGGCACATGTTAATAAATAATAATAAAAATAAACAGTGGAATGTACCTTGTCAGTAATCTAGGGACCCAGAACTAGACCCATGGTCTGCCACGTCCCTGCTGAATGTTTTCCTCACTAAGCTGTAGGAATTGCTCTTGTTTGTCCCATGTCTGTGACCCTCTGACTCTTCCATTCTTCATTCTAAAATAATTCAGTTGTAACTGGAGAAACGAGACACAGCAGGTATCACTTTTGTTTGCCCTTCTGTTCCTCCTGCTGTGGTTTATAGGCTAGAGTATTCTTTTGACAAATGAAATATGAGATTTCACCACCAAGGTAAGCCAGATCTTCTGTTTTCTGAGGGAAAGTCTTAATCATTGAGTTTTAATGCACTGTTGCCATTTTGAAAATAACAAATCCAACTCAGCTATATCTTCTCCCAAAGGAAAAGACTGTTCCAGAGAAAGCAAAACTAGCAGTACTTAAGGATGTGCTCCAGATTTTTCCTAATGGAAAATTACCCTGTTGCCTCTGTGAATATTTTATTATCCAAACAATTGGATTTTACTGCTGAAGAAAATCCTTTCAGTGAATAAAAATCATGCTGTATACTAAAGAGGAGAGGAAAATCTGCAGAGGAGTAGCTTAATTATAGTAATCCATCTTTTGTTCCAGTGGGTAAAGGGAAATTTTTTGAAGGAAAAACCTTGTGGGAGAAAGAGCTGGAAATGAAGAGAAATAAAAACTCTTATCTGCCCACAGTCTTTAATGTGATGTAGACAAGGGAAGTTCAGATAAATGACCATAAGTTCTAAGTACAACAGAATATTTACTCTTTCCTACAAAATAAATGAAATATGTATTGTAAGCAATAACCTTGTTGCAGCAGTATCTTGCCTAACAGAAGAAAAAAAGAGTCTCTGGCTTAGAAGGCAGAGGAAAACTCTCTAGCAGTAGTGTCAGGAGCTGAACATCTAGCTCTGTTTTTTTCTGTTTTTGCTAGTCTTTGAAGTGAAGATCAATGCAGGAGAGAGAGGCAGGTATTCAGTTGTGTTTACTGCTGCCTGCGATTAGTGTTAGGGGCTACTTCTAAGACTGAACAAAGATATCTGGTTTAATTTTTTTGTTATGAAATAATGAGTTTGCCACTTGAGTTTTTCCAGTGAACTCTACTACTTGTGTGTCTTTGTGGAAATTTAAAAGCTCTAAGGTAAATTTAGGACACCAGTTGTCTCCTCTATCTGCCTTGCAAGCAGACAATGAGTTTTGTTTATTTTAAACTACTGGAAGTTGCTATTACTGGAAGTGTTGTGCTTGGTGCATGCCTGATTCTGTGCTTGTCAGGGCACTGTGTGGGCAAATGCTATGTGCACTTTACATATTAATAATGTAAAATAGATGTTTGAAGTGTTGAACTATATGATAGACATGTTGAGAGATCAGTATTATATTATTTGATTATATTATATTATTATACCCCTCTGCTCAGAGGAGGGTCAACTACAGCAAGTTGCTCATAGGCATGTCAACTAAGTTTTGCTTATTATCAAGGATAGGGACTCTTAAATCTCTCTGGGCAACCTGTTCCAGTGTCTGACCACCCTCACAAGGATTTTTTTTTTTTTTTTTTTTTGTTATGCTTAAGTAGAATTTTGTGTATTCCAGTTTATGACCACTGCCTTTTGTCCTCTCACTGGATGCCACTGAGAGCCTGGCTCCATGTTCTTAACTTCCCCTTCAGGTATTTGTGAATGTCGCTAATACCTCCCCTTCTCTTCTGTCTGAATAATGCCAGCTCTATCAGCTTTTTTTCATATGTCAGAAGCTTCAATCCCTTAGTCATCTTCACAGCCCTTTGCTGGACTTGCTCCACTATGTTCATGTCATTCTTGTACTGGAAGTCCCAGAGCTGGACAGAGTACTCCACATGTATCTCACCAGAGCTGAGTAGAATAGAAGGATCACTTCCCTTGAACTGCTGGCAACCCTCTGCCTAATGCAGCCCAGGATGCTGTTGGCCTTCGTGGCTGCAATGGCACATTGCTGGCTCATGGTCATCTTGTTACCCACCAGGACTCTCAGGTCTTTTTTTGCAATGGTACTTTCCAGCATGAGCATTAGGTGAAAACACTTGTGTATATTTATCAGTTATTATTCAGGCTGTTAACATAGCTATATGCACCTTGAAGTGGAGATAGATGAGCTAGTACTGAGCAAACGGCCATAACTACATATGTACTAGTACGTTAAATATGCTAGCGGCCATTTATTTGATTTTATATACATAGAGCTAAACTCAGCCTCCAAAACAGGGTGTTGGTGTGGTAACTTCTTATTGGGAAAGGTGTCTTTCATGTACTAATAACCAAGGAACCCTTCTAACTATTTAATAGCCTAGACAAGCAAGTTCACTGGTACTGTGTTAAATATATTTATATATATAAATATATACATATATGTTCTATGTTTTATAGCCTTTAGGGAAATATCTTGCCTAATAAATGCTGAGTCACACTTGTAAAACAGCAGTGAATTAGTGATCTGATATGTCCACTTGATATAGTTTTATGTAAAGAAGATGTATTGGCTCTGGGCTTAGAAAAAGTGTGACTATGTCACCAAGTGCTGCACATAGGTAAATTGAGTCTGCTGGCAGAGATTGTATGATGAAAGAAGACAGTACTCATTCCCCCATGAGGTTGTTATCAGCCTTCTGTGCCTATACATACATATACATTTCCATCCATTGAAGGAAAATTTAACTTCAAAATATGTCAGATAGTCTGAAAATTACTGGAATGCAAAATGTGTTTGTGGGGGTATAATACATGCATCAATGAAACACAGAGGCTGAAATGGACATTGTATCAGACATATATGCTACAGAGACATTTTTCAAATATTATTTGTTCTTCTTTAAAAATAATAAAAAAGAAAGACAGGAAGGAAGGAAGGAAGAAAGGAAGGAGGAAGGAAGGAAGGAAGAAAGGAAGGAGGAAGGAAGGAAGGAAGAAAGGAAGGAGGAAGGAAGGAAGGAAGAAAGGAAGGAGGAAGGAAGGAAGGAAGAAAGGAAGGAGGAAGGAAGGAAGGAAGAAAGGAAGGAGGAAGGAAGGAAGGAAGAAAGGAAGGAGGAAGGAAGGAAGGAAGAAAGGAAGGAGGAAGGAAGGAAGGAAGAAAGGAAGGAGGAAGGAAGGAAGGAAGAAAGGAAGGAGGAAGGAAGGAAGGAAGAAAGGAAGGAGGAAGGAAGGAAGGAAGAAAGGAAGGAGGAAGGAAGGAAGGAAGAAAGGAAGGAGGAAAGAAGGAAAGAAAGAGAGAAAGAAAGAAAGAAAACCCTGTCAGAGGAAGGTCCTCATTGCAGTATTCACTAAGTAATAAAAAACACATCTACTCCTCAGCAGAAATAACAGATGTGTCAAAAATATGGAATAAGAAATAAATAAATAGAATCATGCACAAATTTAGTTAAAAGTTTGCTTGGGAAATCATCTATTCTACTCCTGTTCAAATAAAGTGTTATAAGATCAGTATGCTCAGCTTTGGTCAAATCTTGATCACCTTCAAAGATTGTAACTGAAAGTGAACTTGCCAGATAGTTATTGGAGAAATGAGTCGAAGTCACATCTAATCAAGGAGAATCTGTCTATATCAATAAAATCTGAATCACATCCTTACCAGGGATTAGGACACAACTGTGATAACTTGAGGATATCAGATTTGTAAGGATTTCTGCTTAGTTGCTATTCAACATTAAAACAAAATGAAACAAAACAACAACCAAGAAAAACAGAGAAGACAAGTAATAAATGAAAGCTTAATGACTGGAGATAACATAGATTATAAGAGGAAATGTTGCTGATTTCTGGGCTATTGAGGAATGTGCTTGTAGACAGGCTCAATGAGATTCAACCTGAATTTTGCAGCCAATAAGACAGAAGAAACAAGAGATTTGTGGGTCTCATGGGAACTCAATCAATTATTATGGGATATTTGAGACAACTTGTGGAGCTGTGCGAAACTTATTATAGGATGTTTAGTGGAAGGGTCAAATACAAGAAAAGGGAGGAACAAACTTGAAAGACTAGAGAGAGTGGCTATAGAAGGAGTGAGCTGGGTGTAAGCCATCAACTGGTCAACATTCTTGTCTGGCCAGGCCCTACGCCTCATTACTTAACAGTCTGTCCTCTCTACTTACTACATCCTTTTCCAAACTATCTACTGTGCAATGCTACTGTCTAATCTGTATGTGAGTATGTCTGTGTGAGAGATTCATTAGAAAACTTCAGGTTGGAGTAGCTGATAAGCAGTTTAAACCAGCACCTGGAAAGATCAATTTTCACATACTCAAAATGTACTCAAATCGAGAGGCAAATACAGCGTAGTCAATGAGATGAATAGAAATAGCTCTTTCCTTGAAAGGCAAAGACACACAGAATGCCAGCTGAGGCTTCAGTTCCTAGGAAGAGTGTAAAGTTGTTTTCATGTGTCTTGCAGGTGAGAGAGCTATTTGTCCACCCCAGTGTGACATTTTTTTGTTCGCTACAGCATACTTCCACTGATATCAGGGTAGAGTTTGAAGCACAATAGCTCTCAGACTCCTTCCCTTTCTGCTTCCAAGCCATGTCTTCCCACTCCACATTGACTAACTACAATATATTCTAGTCAGTGATTAATTTCACCATATTTTTTTTCAGGCCATTTTTCCTGTTTGTCAAGATAGTTTTGAATTCTAGCCCTGTCTTGTCCTTAAATTCCGATAACTACACTTACTCTGCTATCATATTCATAATTAATGACAGTATTCAATTATATTCCATTCAGAACAGATCATCAAAACCAGATCATCAAAACCATGAGTTCTACTGGACATCTTGAATTGTAACAACAAATATTTGTTGGGGAAGCTGGAGACTGGTAGGACCAGCTATCTCAGCAAACACTGCAGTAGCGGAAGAGGTAAAGCTTATTGACAGTATATCATGGGCTATAGAGTTTTGTATATTATCAATGGTTTTGGCTTCTGAAATTGCTATGTCTGTGCTCTATACTTATTCTCACTACTGCAGTTCAGTTTTTCAAATCTGTTTATTGCTCAAAAATGAGAAAAAGGGTGGGTTTTTTGTTTGTTTGTTTGGGTTTTTTTTTTTTAATACCAGACAGTATCATTAAATATTCCAGATTTCAGAGTGGGATATTGGGACAGTAACACTGTAATGATTTTTCAAAGGAAGTCTAGTTATTTAAACATAGCCATTTTTCCTGTCAGTTGCTACTTGACAGAAAGTTTGCAGAACACATATATTCTGTGCTGAATGGATATATGTTCAGAAAACAACTTATTGGTTTTATTAGATTGTCAGTTTTCAGGATAAATAAATATATGGAGAAGGCCTGATAATCAGAAACACTCAGTTTAGATATAAAAATGCAACACCCTTTTAAAATAGTTGAGCTATGTAGATGCTGAATGAATATTGTTGCATTTCAGCAACTTTTAAAACTCTGGTCTCTTCTCTTGAGTTTCCCAAAAAGATGTTGATTTCTTTCGGAAAAGTCATCTTTTCTCATAGGTATAGGAGACTTGAGTACCATCCCTAGGCAGTTTAGAAAGGCCAGCCCAGGAAGGTGCCTTGCTCAAGGTGACCTGGTGGACCATTTGGCAGCTGTAACTGGAATGCTGCTGCTTAGCTTTTACTAAGCACCGGTGAATTTCTTTTATCGATTCTCTGCCATACAGCCTGCTTTCTATAAGGCTCATGTTGACATCTTACAAACTAGACATCATGATGCTTTATTGCTGTACCCAACAAAATTGTCTCTCTCTGAGAATAATTATTTTTTGAACTATGATTGTAGCCATCATATTACTCCTTATTAACAGAAGTAAATTAAACCTGTATATCACCTGCCCCATGCCAAAATCTGCTGAAATTATAGGGTTTAATAGGTTTAATACCCCTTTAGGGGACTGTAGATTTTTGACTTCTTGGAGGAAGAGACAGCACCCCTGTGAGGTTCCTTCTATCTCAGCTCTCATTTTGTTGTGCTCCTTCCTGACTTCAGGGTTTTCAATGGTTTCTCTCTCTCTCTCTTTTTTTTTTTTTTTTTAATATGGAAAAGGAGGACTGATATACTTGTAGTAGCTTATTTTTTAGACTGACTTTGGAGTAAATATTACCTTTTTCTTCAATATAAAAAGGTTAGGAAGATTGCAAGATTATTCTGCTGCCTAAAAGTCAAACCCAAAGAGTAGAACAACCCAAGTTAATCTGTATTTCCGAAGTCTGAGAGGTTCCCTGCAACAGTATGTCAAATAGAATGAATTTGAACTGTACTCCTGCCTCTGGAGAAAAAAAAAAAATAGAGGAGTCAACTAAAGAATTCTTAAGAGCCCTCACAGAATATGTTAACATTTGTTTAAAGGAGCTGCAAGGTACTGCTGTGTCAGTATCATACATAGTAGAAGGTTAAATAACCTAATGTCCAAATAAACACCCTAAACCAATGTACTGATGGGATGGAAACACAACTGATTAAACATGATGCATAAATAACAGTATGGAGGTGGAAATTAAGCTAAGCAGATAAAACAAAATGTGTTACTGGAAGATAAGAAGACACTAAATAACAAAGAGGAGCAGGTTGAAAATAAATCTAGGTTATATAACATGTTTGTCCTGGGGATGCCAGGAGGAAGAACAATAACATCAGCTTTCAGAGCCAGGCTCAAAGGACTTTAGGATACAAACACAAGGGAGGTCTGTACAGAAACCCACTCCATCAGAAACAAGTGAAGGCAGCTGAAGTGTAACGGGGAAAAGTTCTGGGTTTATGCTTAAAGATATCGTGAGACAGAAAGGGTTATCCTAAGAATCACAGAAAAGGTTTCTTTGTGAAGGACAAGTCTCTCCTTTCTTCCTCAAAATATGTCCAAAGGCAAGGACTGTGCATTTTGAGCCTCTGGAGGGATCCTGTTGATAAAACAGAAGATTTGTCACCTTTCTGCCTACTTGAGTCACACAGGCAGACTTCTATTATTTTAATAGATAAGCAGCACTAAAAACCCCAAGCATACAGGATAGAATGAATGAGTGAATCAATCAATACTGTGTTGTTAATAATAAATAGATACAAACTGCAAAATCAGGACCCAGGTTTGCCGTGTAATAACTGCACATCTTGGAACTGTCCACTTATATTTGCAGGTATTTAATTAAATTCTTTATATAATATATATCAGGTCTAGCTGTGAGATTTAGGTGAGTCTTGTTTCAAATCCATATTTTTCCCCTAGTTTCTAGATTTTGGGGGTCTTTAGTCAAGCTTATGGCTATATTGAAATAATGAAATAAAAATAAAATAAAAATCCTTAAAATATACAGACTTAAGAAAATGTAAGTAATTACATATCATTGATTATTTAGACTGAATAGTTTTATTCCAGTTTTGTCAACAGAAAAAGATAAATTGCATTGTATACTTTATATGTATATCATACTGCATTACATGGGTTATTCATAGGATTATATAGATAGAAAAATACGTGAGGTTCTTGAAGGGCTAACGGACTTTAATCCATAAAGAGTTTTGTGGTGACTAGTAAATAATACTAATAAATTCTTTAAATTAAGGTCTGTTTTCTCTAAGAACAGTTGTTTTATCTTTGTCTCATAGCAGATAGTCTTCCCTCTTAGTTTTATAAAGGTTTTCATTTTGTTCTATTTTTACGGAATGTTTTCCAGTTAAAGAAAGATTATGTAACACAGTACTCAAAAAAACCCAAAACATAACACCCCACCAAAAAAAAGCTCAAGAAAAGTGATATGAAATAGAATGATATAAAATTAAATGAAATCTCTTTTGTGTGTGTGTTATTACTAATGTAGCTAAACGTGGAGAAGCACTACACGTTTTTGTAGTCTTATTCTGTCTGTGGAACATCACTGGTTTACATATATGGAACAAATTCGACTCTAGGTTTAGTTTGTGCAGGATTGATTGCATGCTGTTGACAGAATAAAGCACTAAATTTGGTTCCCTGATGTGCAGGTGGTTTTATTTATTTATTTGTTTGTTTGTTTTGCAAGCATTTGCATGGCTACTGGGAATTCATGAAAAATATAGTGAATCAAAACATTTCATAAAGTTTAGCATGAAAAGTCATCCCACAAGTGCAGTATTTGGCATTTGCTTTTCATCATTCTCCTATTTAAAAATGTTCAGTTACTTGTATACCAATCTGGCTTAGGTGAACAATCAAACAGCAGAAATTGGAAAAAAAAATATAACAGTCAGTTTAAATAATTTTCTAATAAACCATAGTCTGAAAGTTACTGATGCAATCTTTCAGCTAACGCTAACAAAAAACTCATTAAAAAACAACAAAAAAAACCCCAGGATCTGTTTGTAAATTATCTGTTATGCAGAAAAGAAGCAAAGCAACAACTATTACATGTAATGAATTTTTCTATCAGCTATAACATTAATAATAAACCATCTAGGTTGAAGAATCATGGTTACAAACCCATAATATTTAAAGAGAGAAGCTTTGGAAAAGTAAGCATTCAAAGTATGAAGTAATTGGAGAGTGAGACACCAGAAATGGTGTTCACTGTTCATCCTAAATGGTGTTTATTGTTAATCTTAAATTTAGTTTTCTTCAAAACAATTCTATTTTGCAGCCGTTTCTAAGGCACAGATTTTCTGCTCTCTTCTACAAAAGAAAGAGATGATTTTTTTTTAACGTCTTTTAAAAATTCTTGACAGTTTGTAATGTGTATACATGTAGCATGGTGGTAAGCAATGTGCATAAGTCAACTTAAGTCTCATCTTTTCTATTAGATTCAGTGTGACTTTGCTTCAGAGAGTTTGGCATGTCTTGCCATTTACCTTCCATTCTTTCTTGGATCTCAACAAAACCGCTCCAGGAAGAAAATTGATGTGAAATTAGTACATTTTTGTGAAATATTTTAACTCCTGTGTGAAAACATGCATGACTTCTGCAAACAAAACTGCAGTTAATTTGAAAGTTTTACCATTCTGAAAGCCGCCAGTTGTCAGGTGGGCTGACTTTTTCTGTGAGCCCTCAGGAGAGATCCAGCGGGTTTGCTGTGAGTGCTGCATGGGATGAGAATGATGAGATGAGAACAAAAAGTTTGGAATCAATGGTGTTATTCACTAACTGATGGTTCAGGGCCTCACCACAAATTTTCCCTTGTTTTCTAGAGGCTCTGGGACAAGTCCAACTTCAGAAAAAAAGGACAGATGACAACTGCTAATGGGGCTGAGTTCTAATGATGTTTTTTATTGCCATCTCGTTTTTAAAAGATTCATCTCTAAATTGAATGCTCACTGCTTTGGGTTTTATAACTTTGGCATTCCTTCTTCCCCAGCTGTTTATTTTTGTTGCTAATATTTTCGTGTTCAGTATAATGAAACTGTGTTAGTACACTCTTTAATCTTTGACTCTGTCTATCATCTCAGGCATTACACATGCGCTTGTATAACAGGCTTTTAGAAAGGATAAGTTCTGCCTTAATGCAATAACCAGCACAACATCCTATATAAATTAGAGCCCTAGGAAGAACATTCTTGCTTTTTACCTTTTTCATGAATATGCATCACTTGTGCTGCAACAAGAGTTATGGATATCATTTATAACTATAATTTCCTTAAACTTTTTAAAAACAAGCACATGCCTATGCATTCAGTGGATAGCTGGTTTGTTAACAATTTGCTCCCGTCAGTTCACATGGCTTGTGACCTCCAGCCATTGTATATCTCATAGTTTATTTGCGTCTTTATCTGGACACTAATTCTGAAAACACATATCTATATGTTTATATTTAAGGGTTTTGCACTGACCTGTTAGATGAAACTGCACTACTCACGTGAACAGTTAACCATATGTGTGTTTTCAAGCTCTTGGCATAACTGCTTAAGGCTTGTAGGGCAGTTCTTCCAGGCCCCGTTGCACTTGAAGCCGTATTATAGTATGAAGAAAACAAAACAAAACAAAACCCAACATAACAAATTAGGTCAAATTCTTTTAATAGTTGTATTCCTTAGTTGTGCTGTGCACTGAAGGTTCACATATTAGTAAAACAATATTTTAAAAATTAAAGCTTAGTAAATTAAAGTTGTCACATCTGTTGTCTGTGGCCTCTGACAAGTTTCCAATCCCAACATCTTCAGAATGTACAAGAACACATTATACAGACAATTGCATTTGAAGAAATGTTATTATTATTAGTGTAATCATCTTCATCACTATTATTATTATTACCACTACTGTTTTTACTCTTAAGAGTAATCTTGCTTAACATTAAGTTAATATTGGATACTAGAAAGCAAGAACTTCAAGAATGTGTTTCCTGTTCCGTACACTGAAGTTTCCTATGGTGTGTAGTTTGATCCTTGTAGCAGTATGCCTTCCATTGCATCTTAGAGAGGCCTAATGTGTAATATTCCGACTTTGGTTAGAAACTAAATGGCAGCTGAAACATAACAATAAATATATCCACTCACAGTGCAATAAAATAATAGATAGATAAGCTGTTTATAAAGTAAAATATAACTGAGAAATATTAGCCATGTGTCAGTGCGTGAAAAGATTGAAGCATAAAACTTTATGACCATTGTTTGTTAGTTTAGCAGAAGAGTTTGCCAGAGCACAGAAGTCACGAGACACTGTCAGTATGCTAGTTAGCTTTTATTTTAAAATATACTACAAAAAATTTAAAACAAACCACTAACTATTCTGATTTAATTTTATGAATAAAATTATTTTCATTAAGTAAATATTTTGAAAATAATACTCAAAAATACTACCAGTGAAGTCTTTAGACCATAAATTCTCTGCAGCATGAATAATCTACACAGTGACGAGATTTTAAAATAGTTTTTAATCTCAGTCCAGAGAGGTCTGTTTTCCCTGTTTTCAGACTTACTGCAGAATGGCATCAGCCCTGTCTTTATTTCATAACTTGAATAAGTTGAATAAGCATAATGATCTTGCACTGGTTAACCCAAAAAGAATTGTCTGAATTGGTGTGATATTTCCCAAGAGATGATATGCCTAATCAAGGTGTGATTTGATATCTTGAATCTGACAAAAACACACAGCACTCAAGGCTAGAATAAAGATTTCTGGGGCACATGCTGACACCCTCTCCAGATGCAACTTCTCATTTTTGCAAATGAGAATCTTGATATGATAAAATGAAGAAGTGTTTGTTATGTCAGTTGCAATGAGATCTGTGAACTTCTTCTGCTGATGTTGAGGAAATGTTAACTCTGATGTTCAGTAAAGATAGCTATCATATTGGTATTTAAATTACTTATTTTCAGAATAAGTGGGCTTTCTTATATAATTAAATACAAATTTAAAATACATTAATAAGCCACTTTATTAGCATCGTCATACAATATCTCTGCAATAATAGTGCTTGATTCTTATTTCTCTAGACTATGATTAAGACAAATTAAGAATGTTTACTTTCACAAAGTGATGATGGCAGTCAAATTGGCTTATGCAGGTCATTTTTGTCCATTATACCACCAGTCACTGGTTCAGTCCTGATTGTGAAGCCAGTTGAGGCAAATAACCAACCAAATGAAAAATTCTAAATCAATGTTTGGCTTCAGCTGTACTACTAATAGTTTTTTGCAAATATATGTGTATAGATATCTTCAGAGATACTGAAGGTCATGGCATGTTTCTGAGGAATGCCAGTTCTAGGGAAAACCTGTTCTATTTCTTCAGGATCATCCAGGTTCAGTGCTTGGGGCTTTCTAACTATAATTTTTTTAGAAACTTGTCAACATTGGTGTCAAAATAGTGAAAAAATACTAATAAATGCTCGGCATTGAATTTTCCCCTTCAGGTCTTCAAATATGACTAATTTTAAAGAGAAAAAGTGCATTGAAATATTTAATAATATATCTCTGTCCTTATCAAATTTAATGGCAGCAAATGAATTAACTTGTCTGACTGTTAAAGAAATCAGTCATTTTATAAATGTTCTGGTTTTTACGCAAAAGAGGAGAGAATGCTAACTGGCAGAATAACTAGTAATCTTTCCCCCCCTAGACTTATGCCAGGATTACTCGTGAAGTCTCATGTCTGAAGTTGTTCAAAGAGAGTAAGTTTGCTTACCCAGGCTTCATATCATCAGCTGACTTCTTCAGTGAATGCATTTCTTTAGAAAATATAAGAAATGTGTTGTAAATGAAGTTCACTACCACCGAATGTAACAACAAATTTATTTTATTGCGTTCGTTGGTGGCAAGTAAGCAAGCAGTGCTGGGTGCGCAGGGGAGTCTCTGCTCCACCAACACGCACACACAGTACAAGCCTTTTGCTTTTTTTAAATAATTCTAGTTATACATATTCATGTATAGGCATCTTAGAAGCCCCCCACGGTGATTTATGGTGTCCCAGATGCCCCTCTAGTGATTTGTTACCTCCTTACAGTGCCTTCTAATGATTTGTCATCTCCTTATCAATAACAAATGGTGTCTTAGAGCCCCTCTGGTGGTTTATTACCTCCTTATCAACACGAATCATAACTTGCCTCCTCACAACTGGAAATCTTAATTTCCTGATTCTTTTCTAAAATTTGTGGTGAACAGACACTGCAATGGAACATTATCATTCCCTACTTTTTCTGTGTCAAATAGCATGTACAATTCAGCATGTTTTAAGTACATGGGAGTATTTTCTTTTGATTCAGCTGACAGAATTTTTTTTGGTGAAAAAAGGCTTGTTTTGTCTAAGGGTAAACCTTACAAGAAATTCTCTGCCACACATTTATTGTTCTTCAAACAAATCCAAGTAGAAAAACATAATGTAGTGTAAAAAGGGACAAGGAACCATGGATAGTATGATTTATCTTTCACAATTAAAAATAAAAATGTTCAATGTGTGTTAGGCACATCACAACTTGTTCCATGTGCAAAAGTAGAAGGAACAGTAGAAGTATCTGTACAAAGTAGTTAAATTTAGTCTGTGCTGAGATATTCTTAGTCATCTCCTCACTTTTTTTCATTGCTGTTAGGCAAAAATGTAGCCTTGTTAATCTCCTTTTGTGATTTTTTGAATCACTGTTGTGTGTAGCAAAACGTAGCTGATGCTCTGCCACCAATTTTTGCTCTCTTGAAATTTGTTTTCGGAGTAGGAGACAGAATTAGTCCTATCTAATTTAAGAGTCCTTTTTTCTTCCCTAAATTTTAGAGTTTTAGAGAAGCAGCCACCCTAGATAAGGTGTCGAGTTTCCCTGTCTTGTTAGTAAACAGAGGCAAGTAGTTTTCAAGTCTTCCAGAGGAAGACCTACTTCTATGGAAATAATGGCTCCTGCTGTTAAGGGATGCTAAAAACAATGTCTCAATTTAGCATTTCAAGCGGGCAGATCGCTAGTTAAAAGAATAGCATTCCTCATATCCATATTTTGCTAAAGTGATAAACACTATACTTCGAGTTGGAATAAAAGCTTCATATTACGTTTCTAACAAATTATAAATTATTTCATGCCATGCACAGGGTCATGAATTGACAGACAAACCAAGATTAGAAAACAAAGTTTGCATGCATACAAAAAAATGAATTATAATCTTTATCAAAGCAAATGCTACTGCCTCCCTTGTCAAATAGCATACTTTCTGTTCCTGTTAGATTGACTGCTTCCTTTTGCTTCTAATCACACTGTGAAATAAGTGGCATCAACCCACATTCTGTGCATCAGTTAGCAATTAACCACTTGTCTATATGCACACCTCCGACCTAAAATGCTTAATTAATTTGTGTGTAAGGAGACAAGATTATGGCTAGTTGACCTTTACAGGTCCCTTCCAACTATTCTATGATCCTATCATCAATTTGCAGGACAGCCCAGAGGGCAGTTTTCTTGTATACTTTAAGCAGTTTTAAATAGCTAAAAAAAGAACAGTTTTGTTTCCCCCAGTTCTCTAGACAGAACCACACACAAGTTGTACTCATAGATAAAGAAATGACTGGAGAAAGGGTGAAATATGCTGATTTAGAATATTCCATTAAAAGACATAAGGCAGCTCAAAAATAGATGTGACAATGAAAATTCCAAGTTGTCTAAATACCACTGTATATAAGGGATTGTCTTTCATGTTTACTTACTTGATGATAGTATATTTTCTGTGCATATAAAAGCTTGTATGCATAAACATCATTTGAAATGCCAGCACAAGAGGTAATTTATTATGGTTTACTAATACACCAGAAACAATTATGCCAGTGTATACCTGATTAAGTGGACTTTGTTTCATATAGCTGGATTTTTGCCTGAACTCTTCATTGCTTCACAGAGACTGAAATGTCTAAAATCTTATGGAAAAATAATGTACCACATAGATTTATTATGGTCACACAGATTTTTTTTTATTACAGTCTGAATTGTTTCTTGACAGCAGTGTGAGTATGGGACTTTTTCTGAACTGCTCAGTTGTATTAGATAATTTATCCACATCAGAAGAAAAAAGTGACTTCGGTTAAACATTTCTGTTCTGTTTCTTAATACACACAGTTCATCTGGTGCTACTTATTTCTTCTTATGTGACTTCTAAGATGAAGTCTGACAAGTTTAATGACTATAATGTTCAAGCTTGGTTATGAATTTGACTGATGCCTTGTATTGGTAAATATCTGGATGCTATACAAATAGAGGCATGTGAAGGGATTGTCTGCAGTAGAGGGGACTGGTTTCAATGACTCTTGCCTTCCTATTCCTTCAATATTTATTCCATTTAGTCACATAATTGCTTATTGCTAAAGATGAAAGTCACCTGTGAAGAAGAGACCAATCTCAGATCATGGAAGGAGGGGCTGGCCACTTGGGAAGAATGGCTGTTGTCAGAGGGTGTAGAGAAGCAACTAGGAAAGGTAAGGCCTCCTTAGAATTAAACCTGGTGAGAGGGGTCAAGGACAACAGAAAAAGCTTCTTCAAATACATGGCAGATAAAACTAACACC